>CAUOFW020006624.1:0-23433 GCA_963454935.2 Ilex paraguariensis | reverse complement strand
AGGGTTAGGGTTTGGCTCTGATACCAACTAATTGTTTAAGAGTAAAAGGGATGGCACAAACTGGGTGCAGAACCCTATATATATAGTCAAATAAGAGTGCAACTGATCAGAACACCCCTCTAGGCTGGGTAAGATGTAAACACTATAGTAACGGCAAAAAAGGCAAATAATAAAAAAATAATAATTAGACTATAATCCTAACAAGTTGTATGACTCGGAGGCCATTCTACAAATGAAGAGCTGAAAACAAAAGTCAAATAACATGGTTTGTCTTAAAATATCACCCATGAACTATTCATATAGCCTATGTGTAACTATTATTCGAAAGATCTAAATACTTTCAACTCTTAAAACCATACAAAATAAGCAAATTAGTACAACAACTTATAGCCTTTTAACTGACATGAAACTAGTCTTTGTGTAGACGCCAATGGTGCCTTTGTTGGTATTTTACGGATAGATTTTTTTTTTTTACTTTTTTGTTAAGTTTTTAGTTACTTCTAGGGGGTAAAAATATTGTAATAAGTATATATAATTGCTATATTATCTGTCTTATGTAATTGGATATATATGCATCTTTAAATTTAATCTGAAATTAGATGTTGAATTACGTTTTTTAGATATATATATTTATAATTTATGGATACATATTTACATGTTTTGTATTTTTAAATATCAAAAAAGTAGAAATTAAATACTAATGATGTAAATATTTACAATTTTTGTACTTCTAAATATGAAAATTTCAAAAACTTAATGCTAATTATAATATTTTTTGGTAACACTCTTATATTCCAATCTCACCATATTTAATGTGTTGGATGACTTAATTTTGGCGTATGATGCATAAATGTTATTGCTTATATTTTTGCATGATATTTTTTTTCAGAATTTTGAGTCTTCTATCTAGTATTTTGTGTTTATTGGCCGATGTCATACCGTGATGATGCGACCCGATGTGTATTAATATCCTCCGAATTGACAACCAATAACACGACCTTGAGCCATGTTCTCCATCTTAAATTTTCTTTCTTTGACATTAATGTGCAGACTCGAGACTGTTACAAGATTTTGACGTGGACTGAAAATGTTTCATACTCTTAAAGTGTGCAACCATTTTTTCCAAATGCTGATCTAGATCTAATTTGCAGTTAAGTCATGATTAGTTTTGGATTGAGACTTCACCTGTGCAAATGCTAAGAGCTTCATTCCATTGTAGCGAGACATTCTGACTTAAAACTTTTGCTTTATTGTGCGGCCTTACATGTGAATAGGGCATGCTTTGGGCTGTTAACCTTAGGAGAAACTTCATTTTTGTTTTGACATTGCCACAGCAGACACCTTGGGTTACTGTTTTAAGATCTTGAACGATTCTTAATTCGAAGAACAAAGCAGCTGAGTGGATTGCCTTATATTTTTATTTAATGATCATATGAATTCGCTCAGGTTCAACACCGATTTTATACCAAGAAATCTATGGATTATATATAAATGTGCATGTGTATATATATCAAATTATGATCACATGCAATTTGTGAAAGAAACTTGTGATAATTTCACTGTGCCTGATGTTCTATTGTGCATGATTTCTAGTGGGGGTACAGTTGCTGGTTTGGCTCTCGGATCATGGCTGAGTAAATTAAAAGCAAAAGTACACTTTCTTTTCTATTTTCTTCTCATCCGCTCTACATTTGAAAATTAGTTGCATCAGCTAACTGTCAAATGCGTCTTCTTCATTGTAGGTTCATGCATTCTGTGTATGCGATGACCCTGATTACTTCTATGACTATGTTCAATGCCTGCTTGATGGACTCCAAGCTGGCGTTTGCTCACGTGATATAGTTAACATTCAAAATGTGAGCACTTAATTCAATTAGGCAAGATCTATTTTTGTGAAAAACATCCTTTTCTTCCATGCCTTAGCATGTAATTG
This sequence comes from Ilex paraguariensis, assembly GCA_963454935.2. NCBI lineage: Eukaryota > Viridiplantae > Streptophyta > Magnoliopsida > Aquifoliales > Aquifoliaceae > Ilex > Ilex paraguariensis. Next base: position 21,500 of record CAUOFW020006624.1, on the reverse strand, counting down.
CTTGCAGCTCAATACTCAAAAGGGATATGATTTTATGTAATGTTGTTTATTTTGGCCACATGAATTTTCACTTTTCAGAAAGAATGTTTTACATGTACTTGTATTCCTTTTCGCATGTTTATTTTACGTTTCCCATTATGCTTATCCAGAGCTATATTGTTTGTACGTAAATACTTTGTCAGTTTGTGGAGCAATGCAATGTTGGATATTGGGCTTGGGGGAGATAGAGAAGGCAGGGCCATGCAATCGCTACCACTTTTTGTACTAACATAAGCTATGAATATCCCGAACTACATAGGCTTACTCACCTCTGTGTATTCCAAAAACGTAAGAGGCCACCCCTCCTATGTGTTAAGCTAGTTGTTTTACTTGTTTATCATTGGGGTAGTCTAATCTTTTTGTTATTATAGGGTTTACTATATTTATCTGTTGTACCTCTTTTCCAATATTATTGCTTATTAGAACATATGGTAGATTTCCCTTCTTCTCTTATGAGCAAAGTTTGATCTATATTTTCATGGTATTAGAGCCACCGTTTTACACTTTGCTTGGTTCATCAATTTGCTGGATCGTATTTGATGATGCACAAAGTTGACTAGGCACAATCAAATCAGTCAAGTCTGTGGCGTAAAACAATGAATGATACGATTAATAATAAGAGACAAAGATTGTGTGGTTGGGTCTGGGTGACTTAACCACTAAAGATGGCAACGGTGGTCAGAGAATTCTATTAATGAGGGAGTATAAGATAATAGGAGAGAGAGAGCGCAAAAGTATGCTCAAGGTGAAGTCTATGTTTTGTGTAGGGGGTTTACAATTTATAGGCGTAGAGCTCTAGTTGAGGCGGTGACGTGATGGTCAAGATACTAGTTTATTGGAGAGGCTACCTACAATTAGGGATGAACACTATTTTGGAGTAATGACTATCTCGATGATTGCTCTCCCGCATGCATATCCAGACGATTACTCTCCCTCGTGTGTTGACTCTTGAGCTTCAGATTGAACTGAAGTCGTGGGTTAAGCATGACTTGTCTTTTGATGATTTGGGCTCAACCCACGAATTGGGCCCAGGCCTAGTCTGGATCTGGGCTCATCATTTGCCCTCCATGCCCCAAGCCCTAGTAGTGATATGGGGGTTAAGGGCTTGAGTGAGCTCCTTCATTTGGGTAGACCAAGGTATCTTGTTCCACATGGTGGCTTCTTCTCTTCAGCTTTCCTCTCCATTGTATTTTTTAAGCTTATTTCCCCATTTGGTAGCATCGTTGCTTGACACCCATGGTGCTAGCAAACTTTCATTGGATGTGCAAAGCTCTATTCTTTTACAGCAGAAATCCCTTTTCTCTTTTACGGTAACAAGCTTAGGGTTTTAGAGGGTTATATATTTAGATCCAAAAATGAGCTACCCATATTCATTTTTTTATTTCAAGACCCTTCTTTCCTGATTAGAGTTAGGGTAGTGCCATTCTCTTTCTTCCTTCCACAAGTAGCAGAGAGAGGATGAAGAGAAGTATACACTTCTGCACGAGGAGATGGAGATGCTTTGGCAAGTGGCACCTTGGAAAGGGAGAGAGGCTTGGGTGGCGCCATGGAGATGAACTTGGTGACGCCAGGGGAGGCATGAGACTGGGCGACGCTAGGGAGGGTGGCATCGGAGGGTTGGGAGACGTCGGAGCAAGGTTAGGTGGCGCTAGGGGCGATGCTTGAGAGCTAGGCAACACTAGGGGAGTTGCGAGGCTGGGCAACACCATGGAAGACTTAGGCAAACTGATGACATCTTCGATTTTTTGAAAATTCTCTCTTTCATTCAGACTCCACAGGTGATCCTATGGTTAATAAATCAATGCTGGAGGCTCTTAATGTCACTAGGATGACGACTTCCCCTCCTATTAAAAGAGCGATATTTGATGTCCCTAGTGCTTCCGAGCTAAGGCCTGATGACCTTATTGTTTCGCAGAAGGTAGGGGTCTGATGGTGTCCCCACTTCTTCTCAGTACTTGACCCCTTTGAATCCTTGGGTTAGTTCTAGGACTACTTTAGAGATCGACTCCTGTGTAGACTTCCAAGAGACCAGAGTTCTGCATAATTGTCCTGCTTTCAACAGTGGCCCAATGTCCATGTTGCAGGACACGAATTTGGCCAAAGAGTGGCTTAGGAGGTTTGTGACACCCTCGGATATTAGAAATGTCAGCTCTCGGAGTCCTGAGGGAATCATCGATACCGCGATAGAGGACTTTGTTATGGTACCCTTCTTTTCTGTGCAACCTTGTCTTTTGTGTGTTTTGGTCATATTGACATTCTTACTTTTGGATATTTGTAGATAGCTACGGCTTGTTTGTGCCTTTTTTTGAGGACGCTTAAACTCGATGAGGTATCGAGAGCCTTGGTGGAAGAGAGATGGACTCGCCAGGCTGTTGAGAAGCAGTTGAAGTTGGCTCCTGAAAGAGCAACACCTCTTGTACTCGAGCTTGTACTTGAGCTTTTAGGAGACCAAGGTAGAGTTAGGCTGAACTTCTGGTAACTTGTGAGATAGACGCTAAGCTGGGGACTAAGGCTGCTTACGTGAGACCAAAGGTAGAGTGAAGCAGATCTTTTGGTGACTCGTGAGAGAGCTGCTAAGCTGGAGATTGAGGTTGTTTTCGTGAGAACAAAGACAAATTGAGGCTGAGTTTTTGGTGACTCGCGAGAGAGTGGCTAAGTTGGAGACTGAGGCTACTTGCGTGGGAGCAGAGACAGAGTTAGGTCGAGGTTTTGGTGACTTAGGAGTTAGGTCGAGGTGTTGGTGACTCAAGATGCTCTCTCCCAAGAGACGAAGAGGATGAGGGAGGTGGTAGTGGGGTTTCCAGAGGGTGCTGGTGGGACAGAGTCAGCGGAACATAGGAGTTGGACTCGGGAGGTGTGGGCGTCTGATATACCAAGAGGGGTGACGCCAGATGCTAAGGGTACTACTGGACGAGCTGGGCATGCGATGCGGGTGTGTTGAGCGTTGCGTGTGTGGGCATTGCGGGTGAGGTCGTGGGTTCCCCTAGCAGACGGGGGGCATTGGGCACGGGGCACGGTGGGCGATGGCATGGGCAAGGGTGCCACTGGCGAAGGGCGCCACAGACTAGGGCGCTCGGTGTTGGGCAAGGGCACTGGGCGCTTGTGAGGGCGCTATGGGTGATTACGAGGGCGTCGAAAGCGAGGGTAAGGGCGTTGGGTGCCGCGGTTGGTTTTGCACTTATTTGATTTTTTTCGTCTTGGTGATTAGGAAATTATGGTCATTGTAGTGGCTTTGGTTTTCCCTTTCATCTTCTTAAAAAGGAGGGCCACCAACATAGGAGGACGGAACAGGCACACGTGGATGTGGGAGCCGTGGCTGTCACACCCCAACTCCAAGGGCATGACTGGCGGTGAACCATAAATATATAACCTATGGAACACCAAGCCTAACAATAAACTAATAATGTACGAGTGAAAAATAACATTAGCACTAAATTGATCTCATGTTAATATGTCAAAGTCAACATTCCTAAACCTGTTTGTCCTAATTATCCAAATAAGTAAAGAGGGCTATACAATATATGTTACGGAGGTCACAACACTATTAGTCTCCAATCAATTCCCTGAGTCCCCTATTGACACTCCAATCGTTTATCTAAAAAAAATATTATTTTGAAAACATGAGCTAAAAAACACATTGAATAGAAATGCATGCATATTCAAAGTAGCTGAAAAACATATTTGGCATACGACATGTAAATCAAAGGTTTAGAAAAATAACTTCATCAAGATATTCAATCTCTCAAGAATAACAGTCGGATTCCAACAAGAAATCATACCACAATGGTGAATCATAACATAATAGTAGAGATTGTACGATGTCCAATAATCGATGGGAACCAAATACCAAATACAATAACTGATAACAAGAAAATAAGTATGACATACATAGATAATCATAAACAAAGCCAGTAAAAATGTTGTGATAATAACAAAATATATCATCATGTCATGCCGGTAAGGACTTGTACGATATCTGGGAACCATACCAAATGCCTGAAGATCTCAAGGTTAGATCCAACACCGTACTTAGGGTCACCACGGGTTGTCGCCCGGGAACTATTTCCTAAGACGATCCGGTGAAGGTCACCAGGACGCACCAGGAACTGTTCCTTCAACTGTTGAGCACTAGGGTCACCTCAGTCTCTCCTGGGTCTGTTCCCTAGTGGTCAAGGTCACCCGCACACAGAGGAATAATTTTCCTGGACTTTTAACCAGATGCCATAATATATCTTAAGGTTGGATTTAACATTGTACTTAGGGTCACCACAGCCTCTCTCAAGTCTGTTCCCTAAGACGATCCGGTGAAGGTCAACAGGACGCACCAGGCATTGTTCCTTCAACCGTTGAGCACTAGGGTCACCTCAGCCTCCCCCGGGTCTGTTCCCTAGTGGCCAGAGTCACCCGCACACAGAAGAATAATTTCTCTGGACTTTCAATCATGGTCCTATTAACTATCACAAAGTCTCACCATATAAATAAGTGATTAAGTCACAATACTTCACAAAAGTATTCATTAAGGTAAGGAGAATCGTATACCACAAGTATTTAGACACTTAGTAAAACATTTTGTAAAGGTAGTAATGAACAAGCATTATGTATCATTTTTAAAATGTTTAGGGATACAGGAAAGATACGTAGCATGTCAATCCACTCACCTCAAGTCCAAAGAGAATGATATGCTTCTTGAGTGTTTCTTATTATCCGAAGTAGAGTGAGATGTTATTGATGCCTTTTCTTTTTTCTTTCTCACAATTTCCTTTGATGAAGTGCTCTTCCTTCTTCTCTCTTTTACTCTCTATTCTTTCTTGAAAGTGAAAGACTACTTATGCCCTAGTATCCTTAATCCAATCCACAAATGCCCTATTTATAGGCATCCTAGGATTATTCTAGAGAATATTGACACGTGACATTTTTAGGGGAGATTTCCTGGAATATTCTGCCATCTCCCCTCTCCAAGATCCTTCTAGGTTGTCAACTTATTTTGCAGATGGCAATTCCACAAGCATCTAGATTCATCTATAATATTCTAAAGTCTTCTCCAACCTTCTAAATCCTTCTGAAACTTTTTGGAACATTCTAAATCCCTCTAGAACTTTCTAGTATTTCCTAAAATCTTTTAAAATATTCTCGACTTCTCCAGATTGTTCTAGAACATTTTTATTGTTCTAGAAACTTCTTCAACATTCTAGATTCTTCTAGATTGTTCTAGACTATTCTAGGTTATTCTTGAACTTTCTAGAATCTTCTAGACTGTTGTACATTTTTCTAGAAACTTCTCAAATATTCTAAGATTATTCTAGACTATTCTAAATTTTTCTTTAAAATTTTTTTTATTCCTTACAAGATAATATTTCTAACTAGTTTTTTGCCAAATTGGAACGGGGTATTACAGTAGCACCTTGGTGTAGAGGAGGGGTGCCCTGGCGATGCAAGGGGCTCCTTGACGCTGTTGTGGAGCGCCCTGCCGGGCACTGGTACTTTGGCGACCTAGGCTAGGTGCGTGGAGTGCTTCTCCTCTTAGATGTTAGGGCATGACTCCTTGAGGGTGCCTGACGAGCATCAACTGGAGGATTTGCTGGTTTTGGTTAACCAGCTGTTGCATGGTCTCCAACAATTGTTCGGATTGAGGGACGGGGTTCGCCGATAGTGGTGGGACCTCCTGGTGGCGGGTCATCTTTCGCTTGGTGGTTCATGGATCTTGTTGTGATTGTCATTGGACGTAGGAAGTTGACTGATGATACACAAAGTTGGCTAGGCACAATTAAATCAGTCGAGTGTGGTGTAAAACAATTAAATGAAACAATTAGTAACAATAGGCAAAGATTGAGTGGTTGGGTCTAACCACGGAAGGCCGCAACGGTGGCCAGAGAATTCTATTAATGAGAGGGTGCAAGGTAGTATAAGGGAGAGAACACAAACGCATTCTTAAGGTGAAGTCTGTGTGTTTTGTGTAGGCAAGGATCAAAATATCGTTTCGAAATATCTGAAACGTTTTTGTTTCTATGGAGACCGAAACGAAACAGTGATGGAATCGAAATTCTGATATTTGAGGTATTCCATAATATTTTTAAATGTATTATAATATTTCAATACATTTGCACAATTGTTTTGGAATGTTTCAAGATATTTCAAAATACTTTGATATATTTTCATCAATGTTATAGAAAAATAATTCTTAAATTTTTTATTTTGTTCATTATGTTTCCGAAATGGGTTGAAACGTTTCCGTTTCCTAGGTGACCGAAACAATACATCGAAACGATATTTTGATCCTTGTATGTAGGGGGTTTACAACTTATGTGTACAAAACCCTAATTGAGGTGGTAACGTGAGGGTCAATATACTAGTTTATCGGGAAGACTAGCTACAATTAGGGATGGACACTATCTTAGAGTAATGGCTATCCCAATGATTACTTTCTCAAGTGCGTATCTCGACAATTGTTCTCACTCGTACTTTTGAGTTTCGAATTGAATAGAAGTCGTGGGCTAAGCCTGGCCAGTCTTTTGATAATTTGGGTTCAACCCACGAACTAAATCTAGGCTCGTTAGTATTAATTTTTGCTAATTGATGTTTCTCCTCTTTGTCATCACTGTTGTTGCTATTGTTTTGCTACAATCATCATTGCTAGTTATTGTTGCTGAAGAGTTGTTCCAAGCCACAGGTTTTGACCTTTAAGAACTAAACCAGACTTGATTTACTGTGTTGAAGAAGTTTGCTGGGAACAAAAGTTGCGTAAATAGAAGCTGTGAGTTAGACTTTATCTGATAGGCCTAGAAAGTCAAAACTAAATTATTTGGACAGGAGTTTGCTTGGAACCAAAGTTTGCTAGTTCACCATTGATGCTGACCGACAAAAGTGGTGAGGTGATGAATTGAAAGGGGAAGCAGTTCGGGCCTAGCGCATAGGAGTCTGCTGATCTGCTGGCCATGGGAACTAATAATTTGAAGATGTAACCCTTATTTGATGCGTATCAAAATTAACCCCTAAGCTTTAGTAAATAACAAAATTTGCCCTTTCAGTTTCCAAGAATTATAGAATCAACCCTCAAGTTTCTAGAAATTATAGAATTGACCCTAATATTTCCTGAAATTACAGAATTAGCCTTGGAATTTTTCTTAATTTACAGAATTGATGCTAAAGTTTCTAGAAGTTGCAGAATTGACCCCAATATTTCCAAAAATTGTAGAATTAGCTTCAAAATATTTCTAAAATTTCAAAATAATCCCTAAAAGTTCAAAATAATTTCCTAAGTCCCAAAACTTTTAAAATTGTAGCAATTTTTCAGATTAAGCTTTGGTTATGGCAACTAGATATGCAATTGTTACACCATTTGTAGATGATTAGTCCCATTCTCTCCCTTCTGTGACTTTCACCAAGGAGCAGTTGTAGGAACGTCTTTCTGCACATCAGACGATGTTCTGTATGTTTTTTCTTCTATAGGTTTGTCTTCATCACCACCTTTTGGTATATCTCATTCTGATAGGGTGTTTGATTCAAGTGCTACACATAATATGATCTATGAAGTACGAAGCACGGACACTCAATTTTGGCTCACGTATCTGTGTCCGACACATCTGGGACACAGATAAGTTCAAGACATGTGTCGGACACGGTAATTAGAGTGTCCAATTTTATTTTTTTATTTTTTCAAATTCAGACACACAATGGACATGTTTGGACATGCAATGGACGTGTTTAAGGGTCATATTTGTAATTTTAAAATTAAAATATGCGTCTTGTAGTTATTTAAAAGTGGAAGGGACAGAAAATAAAAATCCCAAGGGCTAGGAATTAAAAAAGAAACATGTATATCTTATTCTCTCTTTGTGAGATAACAGAATTGATGAAGATAAAAAAAAGAAGAAAACACAGAGGCGATGTTCTAGGCTTCTCTGTCAGGCCAAGAGAGGAGAGTCCAACCACTCTGATAACTTTTGTTCACTCCGACGACATTTCTTTTCTCTAGCAAGTCGACATGAGAGATTCAACATTTTTTATTCTTGGTTTGGGCAATTTTTCAACATCCAGCAGATTTCTGCGTCACAGATAACCTTCAATCTAAATTACCCATGATATTTTCTTCTTATTTACACCATCTGTTTTTTAATAAAATGTGATTCTTAACTCTCTTTAGGCTTCTCGTGTTAGGATTTTTGGTTAGGGTTTAACAGGTGTTAAACCCCAACAGGAAAAACAAAATTGACATTTTTTTTTCATTCTATTTTTCTAGCAATGCCTAATATTTTGTTTTTCATTCTATTTGTCTGGCCCAATTACTCAACCCTAAACTTGTAATTTCTTCTTAGTTTTTTTGTCCGTCTGCAATTTTTTTTTTCAGTTTTTGATGATGCTACCTTGTAGTATTTGCTTTTCAACCCTACTATTTGTTTTTTGTTTGTTGTTTGTTGTTTTATTCCTCTATGCTGCTTTTTTTTGTCTGCTATTGTAATTTCTGTTTTTCCTTCTATTCTTCTACTGTTTTATTCCAGTATGAGCTGCTGCAACTCTGTTATTTTATTCCTGTATGCTACTGTTTTTTGTCTGCTATTGTAATTTCTATTTTTCCTTTTATTTTTTTGGCCTTATTTAGAATTGAAGAAAATGAGTTCTGTGGGGTGCTAGCAGTGCACCATCTACTGAAGAAGACATAAGTAAACCTCTTTGGAGATGCGTTATAAGATTCAAGAAGTTGAGTGATGGTGGGGAAAATTTTTCTTGGCAATGTAATTTTTGCAACCAAACTAAGAAAAGCTCATACACAAGTGTATGAGCTCATTTATTGAAATTGCTTGGTCATGGGATTGGAGCATGTCATAAAGTTACAAGTCAAGATATTGTAGATATGAAAAAATTAGAGGATGAAGCCAATGAAAGGTCGAGGAAAGTTGCACCGAAGAAAGTACCATTGCCTCCTAGTGTGTCATTTGGGGATCATTTGGATAGCTTTGATGAAGGGGGTTATGACTCAAAGAAAAGAAAGGCGACTACAAGTGGAAGTATTTCGCGGCGGGCCATCTCATTGAAGGGATATATTCTAATATTTTTTGGACACTGTGTGGATTACACACTTAACCTTGCTTTGCAAAATATTTGTGTGGCAAATAATGTTGAAAATAATTAAGTAACCTTTAATGAGTGTTCTTGGATTACAGATATTGTGGATGATATTGTTTTTATTAAGACTTTCATCATGAATCATTCCATGAAATTGACAATGTTAAATGAATTTGTCCCTTTGAAATTGCTGTCTATTGCAAGTACACGTTCTGCCTTGGTGCTGGTAATGCCTAAAAGATTTAAGCTCATAAAAGGTTCTCTTCAATGAGAGGTGGAGTAATTATAGATAAGATGATGCGGAAAAAGCTAAGTTTATGAAAGAGAAGGTGTTAGATAACATTTGATGGTACTCTATTGATTACATACTTGCATTTACAACTCCTATATATGATATGCTTAGGGCTTGTGATACGGACAAGCCTTGTCCTCACTTGGTACATGTGAAATACAATGTTAGAAAAAGTGAGGATTGTAATATATAGGCATGAAGGAAAGGGGGTGGAGGAGTCATTCACATTTTATGATGTGGTACACAAAATTCTTGTTGATCGTTGGAATAAAAACAACACTCCCCTCCACTACCTTGCCTATTCATTGAATCCAAGGTGATTTTTAATTTTTAAAATTTTTTCCCCTCTTAATCATGCTGTACTTCTTACTTCTTTCTTCTTTTCTCTTATTTAAGGTACTATAGTGATCAATGGCTTCATGAGGATCCTACTTGAGTTCCCCCGCACAAAGATATGGAGGTTTCTCTAGAAAGAGTGAAATGCATAAAAAAAAAAATTTCTAATTCGGAGGATCGTGTAAAGATACATGAGAAATTTGACAATTTCTCAACGAAGTCTAGAGAGTATGGAGATATTGACTCAATCCATGATCACTTGATGAATTGGAGTTAGAGGTCATGGTCTTTAGTGAGGATGGTAATAGAGGAGGTAGTGGTGCTCGTGGTGGTGGTGGTGGTAGTGGTAGTGGTAGTGGTAGTTGTAGTGGACCTAGTGGTGGTGAGGCAATTGAAGTTTAATGATTTTGATTGAAATGGGACCTTTTATTTGAATAAGATGAACAATGTTTTTATTTTTGGTATATTTTTAAAGGTTTCTAGTATTGGATGCTTATTATTTTGATGTAAGAAGTTGAACTGTGAATGTTGGATGATTAAATGGAACAAAAAATATTTTTGTTATACTCACTGTTATATAATGACTTTGCTATTTAATGATAATGTGGTGGTTTGGATATTTTAATATCTAATTTGATCCAAAAATGTTGGGTTTTATTATATAGGCTTATAAAATATATTTTTGAATATATTTATTCAACGTGTCTTTGATGTGTACGTGTTCTATTTTTTGAAAAATTACGTATCTGCGTATCCGAGTCGTGTCATGTTCGTGCCCTGTGTCCATGTCCGTGCTTTATATTATATGATTAATGATTCATCTTTGTTTCTTTCTACCTTATCTCCTCCTTCCAGTACTCAACTTGCCAATGGGGCTTCCATGTTGTTGGTATGCATTGGACCTATAATAACTTCACTTTTATCACTTCCTGATGTTTATTGTATCCCTTAGTTATCTTTAAATTTGATTTTTATTAGTCAACTTTGTCATCTTGGTTACATCGTTTAATTCTTCTCTATTGGTTGTGCTGTGCAAGATCCTCATTCTATGAAGTTAATTGAGACAGGCTATAGAGTTAAAGGATTATATGTGTTGGAGAACCTCCATATTTCAGCTATGGTTGTTTCTTCTATTGATTTGTCTTATTTTCGTTTGAACCTTAAGTCATATGTGTTTTATTTATGGCGTTCTCGTTTTGGACATATATCTAGTTCTCGCTTGAGATTTTTAGTTTCTACTGATGCGTTGGGAAATTTAAGTGGTTGTAAACTTGCCAAATTCACAGTCTTACCTTTTAAAAATAGTTCCACTTCTTCTGCTCTTTTCGACCTTGTGCATGCTGATGTGTGGAATCCTGCCGTCATTGCCACCAAAGGGTGGTCTCGATACTATGTTTCATTTATTGATTATTATACTCTATATTGCTGGATTTTTCTCATGAAGCAATAATATGAATTTTTCTCTATCTTTGCTGCTTTTCATTCTATTATTCACACACAATATTATTTAATTATTAAATGTTTTCGATGTGATTTGGACGAGGAATACAATATCTACAGATTTTTTTAATCTATTGATATCGGATGAAATTATTCAACAATCCTCTTATGCAGACACTCTTAAGCAGATTGGTGTAGCTGAGCGAAAACACGACATATTATGCAGGCTGCTCGCTCATTGCTTTTATCTACACTTGTTCCTAGCTCCTTTTGGGGGAAAGGCAGCTCTGCTGTTCATCTCATTAACTGAATTTCTTATATTATTACTTTGGGTGTTTCTCTTTTTGAACAATTGTGTGGTAAACCTAATTACTTTTCATTGCATGTTTTTTAATGTACTTGTTTTGTTCTTTTTTCTAATGTTGAACGAAATAAATTATGTATTTGTTCTACTATATGTGTTTTTCTTGGTTATAGTGAGGGGCAAAAGGGCTATCATTGTTATGATCCTATTGCCAAAAGATTGTATGTATCCAGGCATGTGGTCTTTCTTGAACATATACATTTCTTTTCGTTCCTTCATCTTCTGACACATTTCATAAATCTGATCTTATTTATATTGACCATTTTTCTGATGATATTTCTAGTGATTCCTATATTCATGTAACATCCCGCATTTTCTTTTATATATGTATATAGATATATAGTAAATAATTGTGGTAAAAATGTGGATATGGGTAATGATGTGTGTTTGAATTTGGTAGATTGGAAAAGTAGAGATTTAAAATGTTAGTGGAAATAATAGTTGAAATTTGGTTTTAATAAGTGAAAATATGAAATTTTAGGTCCTAGAACTTGTATTAAATAGGTTTGGTGTAGAAATATGTGTCGGAGAGGTTTGGGATGGATTTGGTTGGCTTAGGAATGGATTGTAAATAGAAAAGGGATGAAACAGGACGTGAACAGTGCACTGGCTACAACTTCAAGCGCGATTTCGACCTTGATGCAGTCGGTATCTCTCAAAACTCAAAACATGAAAGTTGTAGAGTTCTTTCTTAGCATTCCACAGCATCTTGAATCATCTCAGTCGGAACTCAGATGAGAGAGTTATGCCCAGATAACGAAGTGATGTCAAAACAGCCCAATTAGCTTGAACAGTGCACTGGCTGCAACTTCAAGTCCGATTTAGACCTTGATGCAGTCAATATCTCTCAAAATTCAAAACATGAAAGTTTTAGAACTCTTTCTTATCATTCCATAACATCTTGAATTATCTCAATCAGAGCTCGGATGAGAGAGTTATGCCCAAATAACGAAGCGATGTCAAAACAGTCCAATTAGCTTCGTTCAAGGATCAAAATGTCGTGTCGACACGTCCGAAACGTTTCGGAATTTCAACACTCTGAAACGAAACAGTAGTTGAATCACAAAATTCCAGTGTTTCGGTCGAAACAGTACTGTTTCGGACCGTTTCGTTCGAAACGGCATTGTTTCGAACCGTTTCGACAAAACAGTGATATATTCGGTTCATTATGAATAATTACATTTAATACCCCATTATAATTACATTTAATACCCACTGTAATTACATTTAATACTCACTATAATTACATTTAATTCCCACTGCTCTTCTGTCTTTTATAATTTTTTTGTTATAAGAATAAATAATTACACTTAATACCCTACTATAATTATATTTAATACCCATTATAATTATATTTAATACATACTGTAATTATATTTAATACCTCACTGCTGTGCAAGTTTTTTGCTTTTTTTTTTGTTATAAGTATTAACAATTACATTTAATACTCTAATGTAATTATATTTAATACCTACTGTAATTACATTTAATACCCACTGCAATTACATTTAATTTTTAAGTATACATAAGTATCATTAATTTAATTTGATACCCTTCATTATTAGTATTATAATAAAATAGTATTATTAATTGGATTATATTACCGTAATAATATGATTTAGAGTAACTATTGTCATCATATTTATGTCACATATGGAGTTTCTCTAAGTAGCTACCCAGAGCCTACACCGATGTATGAGCCTGCTCGACACTCCACAGGGGAATGGATGTAATCATGTAAGTATGTACTCATTAGCATTTCATGTGTATTATAAGACGTTAATATTATGTAAAAATGTGTTTATTTCATAAAAATTAAGTGTTTGAAACTAATTTAAGTGACTTTCGCCTCAAGTCAAGCCTTTTTTTCCCTCAAATTTAAATTTATTCTTGTATAAATTGATGTTAACCTAATAAATATGTTGAATTAATAAATTATTTAGCATATCTTTATAAATTAATGGATTGCATTTGTGTTTCTATGCGTTTTCATATTTTTTCTGCGTTTCCATTGCGTTTCCGAAATGTTTCCGAAACGTTTCTATTTTTGAGTTGACCGAAACGGTACTTCGAAACGAAATTTTGATCCTTGGCTTCGTTTTGCATTTAACGTCTCCATTTGCATCTTAAATCAAAATATAAGAATCATGAGTACATTTAGGCTTCAAATAAGTATAAAAGGCTTTAAGAAATACCTTTTATTATCTTTTATTTGCAAACACCGCAAAACTTCATTAATAGCCAGTTCGGATGGGTAAAATAGAAACTTTAGTGTTTCGGGTGTACGTTGACTTTGGTTTTGAGATAAATCAGAAAAATAAATATTTTTAGGTTAAAATAACATTAAAAATGAATCCGGAACGTCGAAAAATCTTAGGGTAGTTATATGGATCAAATTGGAGATTCTTAGTGGCAAAACCGTAATTTTAGAGCTGAGGTGTTTTAAACCCCATTTTCATCCCAATTGACCTCATTTTTTTCACTCCACTCTCACCCCACACCTCTTGGAACCCTAGAGAGCATTAGAGAGGAAGAAAGGAAGGGAAAAATAAGAAATTTAAGGGTAGATTCAAGATCAAAGTTTAAGTTCTTTCTACAAACTAAGGATTCAAGGTAGGAGTTTTCTCTCATTCACTTACATTGAGACTAGGGTATTTATATATGTATGTTTTGGCTATCAATGGTATATCTATATGCTCTGGAATTATCCTCTCTTTTTTGCAAGGATTACATGTTTTGAACAAAGTAGGGTTTAATACCCATAAAATCTCTTTTCTAGTTTTAAAATCCTAATTTTTGGAGAGTGATGTATTTCCTGCCTAAATACTTTCTTTATTATGGATTTCGAAACCTTAGTGCTTTGTGTTGGGTAGAAAAATGATGTTATTGTGATCTTATGTATTTTCTTAGTTGGTTGTGGAATTGTTACATGATATATTTTAGGAATTTTGGATAGATGCTTGTAAATTGAGATAAATGTTGGAATTGTATGCATGGTTGGGTTGTTTATGATGCACATGAGTGAGAGATTCCTTGTAAGGATGCTCATCCCTTCCCAAGAGGTTCCCGGTAAGGATGTTTGGGAAACAAGGTAGTGATTGGTGAGAGGTTCTATGTAATGATGCTCATCGATTCTCAAGAGGTTTCCGGTAAGGATGCTTGAGAAACAAAGGTGACCTAAAGAGGGGTGAAAGTTACTACAAAGTATGTCACCTACCGAAAGAATTGTTAGGAATTGGTTATGACAATTAATAGTTATTATTTGTATATGGTGCTCGTTTATTCATTTAAGTAATGTTTTTAAATAAACTTGAAATCCCTTTTAAATGTCACTGCTTTATTTCAAATTATGTATCTATGTTATGTTAAAATTGAGACTGACCGTTTTAAATGCTTTTTTAAACCTTGTATGGGTTTGGGAGAATTTTTCTATAGAGCTTCGTGCTCATCTCCTATCGCTAATATTTTTCAGATTACCCGCTTGAGGAGAAGGATGTAAGGGTCGAGGAGCCCGCTACTTGGGAGACTCCACTGGACGGGAGTGTGGATCCCGAGGTGGACGCATAGAGCGACCTCGTTTCCTTTTGTACCAGACTAGGACATTCTTTTGGAACATTGTGTAGTCTAGCTTCTTTTGTTTATTTCGCTGCGCTTATTTAATTAATTTGAGATGTAATAGCCGTGACTTGGGCTTATTCTTTTGGATAATATTGTAAATATTCGTGAATGACAAATGAAGTCTTGTTTCTTAAGAGATTATATTAGTGCTCTCATGATATGAATGGTTTTAGAATGTAATGTTGTCCAGGGTGTGTTTTGGGGTGTTACAATTCATGACATGCTCCTTTTTGACATTTGAACGTCATCCCAGTCTGCCTCTCCTTCAATGGTGTCTCCTCCTATTGTTCACACTTATTCTCGTAGAACAAGACCAAATCCTCTGCTAGTACAAATCCTCTACTCTTTCGGTAGTGTCTCTATCGGTTTCTGATGATGCAGGTCCTCCTCCTCGCTATCCTGAGCGCCTTTGTAAGTGTCCTGATCTCCTTGGTTTTTCAAAAACTTGTTATTCCTCTATTTTTGTTCATTTTTATCTTTTATTTACTCCTTGTCTGAACCTAACTCCTATAAGGAGGTTGCTCTTGATCCTATTTGACAACATGCTATGAATGACGTATTTTTTGCATTGCATACGACAAGGACATGGGACATTGTACCTTTACCTATTGGTAAGGGTGTTGTTGGTTGTCGTTGGTTATATAAGATTAAGACAAAAGTTGATGGTTCTGTTGAAATATATAGGGCTAGATTGGTTGTTAAGGGTTTTGCATAGAAATATGACATTGATTATGAGGAGATCTTTGCTCCTGTTGCAAAGATGACCATCGTTCGTACTTTAGTTGGCATAGCGGCAATTCGCCAATGGAAATTATCTCAAATGGATGTCAAGAATACCTTTTTAAATGGTGATTTGGCATAAAGAGGTTTTATGGTTCCTCCTCTCCCTCATCCTCTTAGTGAGGTATGCAAACTTAGAAAAACTTTGTATGATCTCAAATAGGCTCCTCGGCTTTACTGTGATTAGTCGGTTTAAGAAGTTTTTTACTGTGATCTGTGACTTGGGTTTTTGTTATAGTGATCATGATTCTGCGATTTTTCTTCAATCTACTTCTGTTGGTCAAATTGTTCTTCTCATATGTGTTGATGATATGATTATAATGATTTTGAGGGCATTTCAGTCTTAAAGGTTCAGTTGCAGCAACAATTTGACGTGATAGATCTTGGTCCCCTTTTTTATTTTTTGGCCATTGAAGTGGTTTCTTCTCCTAAAGGTTATCTTTTTTCTCAATCAAAATATGCAAATGATGTTATTCAAAGGGCCCGGTTAACAGATTCTCGGATTGTGGAGGCTCCTCTTGAGGTTAATGTACATTACACTGCTACAGATGGTGAACCTTTAGCTGATCCTACTTTGTATTAGGTTTTTGTTGGTGGTCTAGTCTATCTAACTCCTACACGACTTGATATTTGTCTTTCATGTTGTAAGCCAGTTTCAAATATAGTATATTGGGCTGCAGTTCTTTGTATATTGCGTTATCTTAGTGGCACTTTATGTTGAGTTATCTTAGTGGCACTTTATGTTGAGTTTTTCTATTTCTTCTTTGGAGCTTCATGTTTCTTTTGATGCTGATCGGGCAGGGGATACCATGGAATATAAATTAACCACTGTTTTTTGTGTTTTTTTTTTGTGATTCTCTTATTTCTCGGAAAAGTAATAAGCAGACTATTGTTGCTTGTTCTAATACTAAGGGTAAATATCGTGCAATGGCTAGTATTGCGTCAGAGATGGCTTGGTTGAGATGGTTGCTTGTCGATCTAAACATTTCCATGGTTGTACCTACTTTGATTTATTTTGACAACAAAAGTGCCACACAACTCTGTTTTTCACGAGTGAACCAAGCATATTGAGATTGAATGTTATTTTGTGCACTATCATTTTTAGCTTGAGATTCTTTTTGTCTTTTTGTTTTTTCCACTATGAAGTTGGCTGACTTCTTTATGAAGTCTCACGCCACATTGCGTTTTTGTTTTTTCCTTGGCAAACTCTCGATATTGTCTGCCGTCACATCATGAGTTTGAGTGGAGGTATTAAGCTAGTTGTTATATTTGTTTATCATTAGGGGTAGTGTAGTCTTTTTCTTATTGTAGGGTTTACTATATTATGTCTCTTTACCTCTTTTCCATTATTATTGATTATTAGAATATATGATAGATTTCTCTTCCTTTCTCTTTCCTTCTCTTATGTGCAAAGTTTGATCTATATTTTCACTATGTACTTTCACCCCCTCTAGACTAGTGTCCTGGATCTGTCCCTTGTACCATTAGGCTTAGGCTAGCTGAGATTTTCTTGATAAATTTTATGATCTAACATCTAATAGTAGAATATAACAGACGTATGACATTGTTTTTCTGCATTATGTCCCTGATCTTTATCCTCTTAATGTTATTGCATACACTACAAAATTGAACATCAGGTTTCTTTTGATAAGTTGATTGAATATGAGACAAGTTATTTTCTTGTCTCTCACAGGCCAAAGGTCTTGGCTATGCTATGAATACCACTGAGGAGCTTAAATTTGTCAAGGAAGTTGCTGAAGCCACTGGTGTTGTTCTGGACCCTGTTTACAGGTTTGAGCTGTTATGCTTCGTAGTCGATAATTTCTGAAGTCTTGTGATCTTCTGTCTACTATACTCACAAAAGGTAAGACATGAGTGTCCTTGTCACTTTAAATGTATAAACGATTAAGCACGTGTGGGATATAACATGCCTTATATAATGGGTTTCAGGTGTGTCCGATTTGCATTCTGAAGCATTGAAAAAGAAACTGACAGATTCAAAATCATAGAAGTATTTAATATGGCATATTATTCTACCTTGACAATTAGGCTAATCCTAGCTTAATGTAGCCACACTAAGGCCCAGCATGTGGTGAAGAAAAAGGATGAGGTTGGAATTAGACATGGAGCATGTATAAAACCATCTCTTTCCATATTCAGGCTGAAATTCCACCTGATTTTATCACTAGTTGAGGGTAATTAGTTTAATTATCATATTTATTTTTTAGCATGTTTTTAGGGTCAAAGGTATTTAGTTGACTTCAGTAGTGGCTGGATCTGGTTTGCAATTGCAATAGTGTCTTGGTTCAAGCAGTGCATATGGGTCAGGCTTATATGGATCTTTGTAGTCAAAGTCTTTAGTCTTTAGTTGACCTCAAAGAATTACTTGGCTACCAAGCTTCGATTTTCTCTATACATATGATGCAATAAATTTGCTTTACATGCTTGATTGAAGATATTTTGTTCGTGACATGCCGTGTGCCTTGTTCGCGCAAGATAGGAAGAAGAAAATTGATTCAACAAAGAACAAAGAATGAGAGAAAAAGAATGGTCCAAAAGAGTAGAAACAAAAATCTACTATTGTAATCAATTTTTTCTTTTTTTTTTTTTGATAAAAAAACAAACTTTCCTTTCATAGAAAATGAATAACGTACATAGATGGCGGATAAGAAATCCATCCAACAAAAAGAAATACAAAAAAAAAAAAAAAAAATTAGCCAGATGTTGCATTCCAATTATGTTGTGAAACATAATTGTAAGACTGACAAAGAAATGTCTCTAAACTAACTTGAAGCTAGATTTGAAGCCGCCACCACCGCCCACAACAACTCTCTTTCCTCTTCCCTACTTTCAAAAATTTTGCGATTTCTCTCCAACCATACCATACCATCCACAAAACTGCCATAAAAGCACATCTCCATAGCATTGATTTTTTTTTCCCCTTCCAAAACCTTTTAAACGCACCACAAATAGGGACAATCACAAGGAATAACCCATATCAAATGTGCTTCCTGCAAGGTTTATGCCACAAAAACACAACTATAGGACAATGAAAAAACTGGTGATCGATACTCTTTTACTCTCTTTACATAAAACACACCAATTAGGGGAAAGGTAACTGTTGGGCTTTCTCTTTTGCAACAAGTCACAAGTATTCACTTTACCATGGACAATCATCTAAGCAAACACCTACACCGTAACAAACATATTAGTCTTCCAAATCTTCTAATGAGGTTCAAAAATTGAATAATTACTAACATCAATCAAATATTGAAAATAGGAACTACTAGAGAAGTATCCAGCAGAATAAAGAGACCAAACTCTTTTATCACTAACCGTGGAATCCAAATTAATCAAAGGAAGATGAGATGTCAACTCCAATGTTTCCTGGTCATTAAGATTACAAAAAAAATTAAAATTTCACCCCTCATGTGGAGAAGTACAACTCAAACTTTTAACAAAAGCATTATAAGACCTCAATAACCTATAGAGCCTAGGAAACATAGAAGCAAAAGCCTCTGCTCACCTCATTAGAGTCTCATTCATTAGAATGGATTCCACATTTACTTTTGATAATAGAATGCCACAAGGAATTAGTCTCCAATGGAAATCTCCAAAGCCACTTTCCCAACAAAGCTATATTCCTTTTAATCAGGTTGTTTATTTTCAATCCACTTTTGATTTTGATTTTAACACAACTTCTCATCTTATAAGGTACTTCATTGGAATTGAAGTTGTCAGACCAGACAAAGACATTTTTGTCTCTCATAGAATGTATGTTTTTGACTTTTTTGAAGAGACAAAGATGTTGAGATGCAGATTTACAAATTCTTCTATTGAAGTGAACAATTGGCTGAGTGGTAGTGTTGGTGAGGTAGTTGAAAAGGGGAGATACCACAGGCTAGTGGAGAGATTAATATATATCTCACATACTAAGCTAAATATTATTTACGTAGTGGGTGTTGTTAGTCAATTTATACGTGATCCTCGAACACCTCATCTTAAAGCGGTGTATTGCATATTGAGATATCTTAAGTCAGCCCTAGGAAAAGAGATCCTATTTTCTAATATTGGTCACTTGAAACTAGAAATATTTAATAATGCAGACTAGGCAGGTTTAGTGGATGATAGACGATCCATTTCAGGCTATTGTACCTTGATTGGAGGAAATTTTGTTATATGGTTAAGCACGAAACAAGCAATAGTGACTAGGTTTAGTGCATAGGTTGTATACAAAGCAATGACCCATGGAGGTTGTGTGCTTATGTGGCTCCAAACATTTCTGGGAGAGTTGAGAATTTATGATGATGGACCTATGATACTATATTTGTGACAACAAGGTTGCTATCAACGATTCAACATTGCTTATAACCCTGTTCAACATGACAGAACTAAGCATGTTGAAATTTACCAATACTTCATTACATAAGTCAAACAAGGGACAAGGACTTGATTTGCATGCCTTTGTTTAAGTTAGAAAATTAGTTAGTTGATATTTTCACGAAGGGATTTTGTAGCAAGGCTTTTCACACCATTGATTGTAAGTTAGGCATGAAGGATATCTATACACCAACATGAGGGGGTGTTGTGTTATGTGTTATTTTTAGAATAAGGGTAGTTTAGTATTTTGTGTCTATATATAAAAGAGATAATCTCACTTTGCACCCTAAAAGATTTAATATTTTTCACTTTGAACTCTCAATAATTAAATTTTCTATATTGCTCTCTTCATGTATTAAAAATGTTGGAATATGGTCCTTTCGTTGCTTATTTCGTCAAAAATCACCCCATTAACGTTGATGGAATGAGTAATGAAAACTAACGGAAGGGCTACATTACAGCTCTTTTAATACGTTGAGGATGTAATGTGAGAAATCTACTCTTTGAGGGTATAAAGTGAAATTTTTTAAATCTTTCTGGGTGTGTATCTGATTAAACCCATGTATTATAGACATTCCCTCATTTTCATCCCGGTGCATTTTTTATTACCCATTTATCGAAAAATTCCATTATGGGCTCCTTCTTTATTGAATCATATAGATGATTTAGCAATGATGAAATTTATATTCTGTTTACTTAATCACATGAAATTTTACCCTACTCCATATATAGAATTGAATGTATGAAATACGTATGAACGGAGGAATAAAGAAAATTTTCTAAAATGAAATTCGCCCTATATAAAAACTGGGTGTAGTTGTATAACCAAATACACTTCCTTATTCTGATAATCTTCTCTCTTTCTCCTATTCTTTTCTCTCTCACAAAACCCTAATGACTTCACAACTTAACCTTTAGTTTTAATATCCACGAAAAAATTCACAAATTGCTTGTAAATAGACTATTTGTTTAACGGTTAAGCTACACTAAATTATTGTCTTGAGAATTATGGAGACAATAGAGCAACAAAAGAATAATGTTATGGACCATTTGCATATTGTGCTAACTTCTCAATGAGTATTTCTAAAGATGTGCATGGCTTAATCAAAGATTGAAATAGCCTTTGGCTGAGGCTCACAATTGCTTGACAATGTAGTGGCTCTTCCAAGTTTGTTTCGGTTTGCTGATGTC
>CAUOFW020006623.1:0-23437 GCA_963454935.2 Ilex paraguariensis | reverse complement strand
TTTCGAGTTTACTGTCATGCCTTTTGGATTGACGAATGCTCTAGCGACATTCATGGATCTCATGCATAGGGTGTTCCAACCCTATTTAGATCAGTTTGTGGGATTTTTGTTGACGACATCCTGATTTACTCCAAGTCTGAGGAGGAGTATGAGGGTCACTTGAGGATTGTTCTCTAGACATTGAGAGAACATCAGTTGTGCGCCAAGTTCAACAATTGTGAATTTTGGCTTACGGAGGTAAAGTTTTTGGGGCATGTAGTGTCGACTTCGGGTGTATCTATAGACTCGGGAAGGTTGAGGCAGTTACGAATTGGGAGAGACTGAAGTCAGTCTTCAAGATATATAGTTTATTGGGATTAGCAGGATACTATCGGCGGTTTATTGAGGATTTCTCCCGATTGGCTGCGCCTATGATGAAGTTGACCCTAAAAGAGGTCAAGTTTGTGTGGAATGACTCTTGTGAGAATGCATTCCAAGAGTTGAAGAGTAGGCTTACTTCAGCTCCTATTCTGATAGTCTCGGAATGGGGACAAAGATACACAGTCTATTGTGATGCCTCGAAGGATGGGCTGGGATGTGTTTTGATGCAGTTCGGGAGGGTAGTAGCTTATGATTCTCGGCAGCTAAAGAATCATGAGCAGAATTACACCACACATGACATGGATTTGGCGGCCATTGTCTTTGCCTTGAAGGCTTGGCGTCACTACCTATATGGTGAGCAGTTTGAAGTGTTTTTGGACCACAAGAGTCTGAAGTATATTTTCACTCAATGGGACCTCAACATGAGGCAACGAAGGTGGATGGAGTATCTAGAGGACTATGATTTCACTTTGCATTACCATCCAGGTAAGGCAAACGTGGTGGCTGATGCACTTAGCGAAAGTCGTGGGGAGTTGTGGCTAGTATGGCTTCCTGAGAGTAGAGGATGCTCGAGACTGTGGGACAGTTCAGGCTATGTTATATGGGTCAGACTCAGGGTACTTTGGGGAGTTTGGTGGCTACGCCGTCTTTACTGAGCAGGGTGATTGAGTCCCAGGGATAGGATACCGAGTTAGTGTCCATCAGGGACCGAGTACGGTTGGGTACGAGTGATGAAGGTTGGGTCATTCACACAGATGGTAGTCTTCGGTTCAAGGGACGAATTGTGGTTCCCTAGTCTGCGGAGCTCAGAGAGGAGATCCTCAGGAAGTTCACTGCTCCCGTTTTGCAGTTCATCCAAGGGACACGAAGATGTATCATGATCTTCGTCGCTAGTATTACTTGAGTGGAATGAAAATGCAGGTTGGCGACTTTGTCAGTCGATGTCTCACGTGTCAGCAGGTTAAGGCTGAACACCAGAGACCAACAGGTTTACTCCAACCTTTGGAAGTAGCTGAGTGGAAGTGGGAGCATATCACGATGGATTTTGTGACCCATTTGCCCACGAACATCACGGGGTTATGATGCGGTGTGGGTGATAGTGGACCGGCTTACTAAGTCGACACACTTTTTGGCTGTGTGGATGACCTTCACACTGGAGGAATTCTGTAGGTTGTA
Organism: Ilex paraguariensis; assembly: GCA_963454935.2. Classification (NCBI taxonomy): domain Eukaryota; kingdom Viridiplantae; phylum Streptophyta; class Magnoliopsida; order Aquifoliales; family Aquifoliaceae; genus Ilex; species Ilex paraguariensis. The sequence continues at coordinate 21,901 of CAUOFW020006623.1, read as the reverse complement.
TTTATGTAGATTGTCCGGTTGCATGGGGTACCATCTCTATAGTATCGGATCGGGATCCCAGATTTACGGCTCATTTTGGGAGAGTTTTCAGCGGGCCATGGGGACAAGTTAATGATGAGCACTGCTTTTTATCCCCAGACGGACAGTCAATCAGAGAGGACTATCCAGACATTAGAGGACATGTTACGAGCATGCGTCCTAGATCTCAAGGGTAGCTGGAAAGATCACTTGCCCTTGGTGGGTTCGCCTATAACAATAGTTATCAGACAAGTATACAGATGACACCCTATGAGGCGCTACATAGGAGGCCATGTAGTTCTCTAGTTTGTTGGACGGGGGTAGGAGATAGGTCTTCTACGAGTCCGAAATTGGTTAGAGCCACCTTGGAGAAGGTGGACTTGATTCGGAAGCGTCTTCTCACGACTCAAAGCCGACAGAAGAGCTATGCTGATAGACGGCGATGACCTTTTGAGTTTGAGGTGGGAGATTATGTCTTCTTGAAGGTTATGTCTAAGAGAGGAGTGGTCCGATTTGGTAAGCGGGGAAAGCTGTCGCTGATACATCGGGCCCTTCGAGGTACTTGAGAGAGTGCGTACAGTTGCTTACGGTTGGCGTTACCACCAAATTATCGGGTGTTCATATAGTATTTCATGTCTCTATGCTTCGGAAGTACACCCCGGATCCAACTCATGTGGTGGATTGGGGAGAGCTTGTTGTTGATGCTGATGAGACTTTTGAGGAGGGACCGGTGCCCATCATGGATAGCCGAAAATAAGTTTTGCGAGGCAAACTGTGCGGCTAGTGAAGGTGCTGTGGCAACATTGAGGAGTAGAGGAGGCGACATGGGAGCGCGAGGCCACTATCCGTACCAATTACCCTTTCTTGTTCGAGGATGGTGGTACATTATTATGATAATTTAGCATTATTTGACTGTTGCATATACATGTGATTGTATGTGCATGTGTATGTGAATTTCGGGGACGAAATTCTTTTAAGGGGGAAGAATGTGAAACCAGGAAAAAATTTGAACTTTTTCTGAAAAAAGGACAAAATGATAATTTGTCATTATAGTGCGGTTGAAAACTAATATTTTTCTAGACCTCAGATGATGAAATTGACCTACCGTTGGATTCGTCTCGCGAAATCTAGTTACCCTGTCAATTTTTATTGAATTCCGAGATAGTTGAGTTTTTTACGTTTTTCGAGGCGACAGGCGTTCGGTGACCCCCAAAAACGAAATTTTATAAAAATTTTGAAAATTAAAAAATATTTTAAATAAAGTTAATATAAAATATTTTGAGTTTAAATCGGTACGAAATTTAATCGTTTCAGGGCAAAAACGGAACCGGACAAAGGAGGACACTTAGCGCGACGAGGGCCAAGTCTTTAAAAAGTATAAAAGTGGGCAAATATCTGAAAAATCAGATGTTTTCTCTTCATTTGGCCGGCTAGATCAGATCCAAGAGCAAAGAGGAAAAAAAAATAAATTCTTCAAACTTTCTTCCGCCAATTCTCAGAGTTCCGTCGGTCGGAATTCGTCAGGCCAAGAGTTAAAGTCGATCTACGTGACGAGAGCTACGCGTGGGTACCAAAAACAAAGATTTTCACCGAAGATCCAAAGGGAGGATTTTGGAGAAATCTAAGCTTTGGGCTTGAATCTTGTTCTTGAGGCTTCCTACGAATTCTTTACTCTTCAAGAGGTAGGGTTCCTCCTACTCGGACGTATTTCTAACCTAAGGTGTCCATAGGGTTCATGTGAGCTGTTTTGAGTATTTCTAATATTTTTTCATTATGGTTGGTGTTATGGAAATAGGTAGGATCAATTCTAGTGTGGATTGGTAGTTAGAAAGTGCTAGTTTGTGATTTCTAGAATATTTTGATAATTGGTTATGTAAAAATCATATATTCTGATTTTTATTTGTTTGAAATGGTCCATATAAAATCTTGGCTTGATTTTGGTATATGGAAGTATTTATGTAATCCCTTGGAAATTGGGATCATATGGGCATGCTTTGTGTTTTTATATTATGTCTTGTAAAGGAAATGTGATATTAGCATGTATTATGTGTTATCATGTTGATGAAGTGTTGATATATGCTCTTGGATATATTGAACTTAAAATGGTTATGGTGATTATATGCAAATGATATAAATTGTCATGGTATACATTGATATGTTAAAATTGTTCATTTGACATGCATTGCAATATGGACATGGAATTGACATCACATTTATGGGCTACATGCATGAGTGTGGGTGTAGGATTGCATGGGGTTGATCAACACCAACATTGGTGCTTGATGGTGGGCTCGAAAAGGTGGGATGGAACGTCCTACGGAGTCGCATGGCTACATGCATAAGAAAACTTGTGTCGGATATAGCAAGTAGGGCTAGATACTCCCTCAAGTAAAAAACACGGCCACTTGGTTCATACACTTACCGGCGGTGAAATTCTAGAAAAGTGTAACGGTGTACGGAGCCGGAGGTGTGATTCCTAAATCCGGTACCCCAAAGGCACATGATTTTGATATATAAATTATTCATTTGATGGGAAACATCCAAGAATGAATTGGTTTTATGACATATGGTTGATTTCAAAATGATCTTTGGATGTGTTTCATCAAAGACGTTTGTTTTACACATATGAGTCGAATTGTGTTGTGGAAGTCGGTGTGGGCTCGGGATAGCATGCATGAGTGAGTTTCATCTCATTACTTGGCATGACATCATGAGATTCTATCTTGAATAACATATTCTTATTTGAAGAAGTTGTTTGTGGCATGTGCGCATTGCATACACATTTTAGGTGGGAAGTAGCCTCTGTTGGAGTTTTTCTACTGAGGGTTGGCTCACCCTATATAGGAAATATTTCAGCTGGGAGAGGTACACTGGTGGATGGCTCCAATTTGGACCCTCATGTTTGAAGAAATCCAAATGTGGCTTTATGGGGTATCAGATTCAGGAATTGCACCTTCGGCTCCGTACGCTGTTACACTTTTTTGAAATTTCACCGCCGGTAAGTGTATGAACCAAGTGGCCGAGTTTTTCACCCGAGGGGTATCTAGCCCTACTTCCTATCCCCGACACAAGTTTTCTTATGCATGTAACCGTGCGACTCCGTAGGACGTTCCATCCCACTTTTTCGAGCCCACCATCAAGCACCAATGTTGGTGTTGATCACCCCATGCAACCCTACACCCACACTCATGCATGTAGCCCATGAATGTGATGTCAATTCCATGTCCATATTGCAATGCATGCCAAATGAACAATTTTTACATATCAATGTATATCATGGCAATTTATATCATTTGCATATAATCACTATAACCATTTCAAGTTCAATATATCCAAGAGCATATATCAATACTTTATCAACATGATAACACATAATATATGCTAATATCACATTTCATTCACAAGGCATAATATAAAACACAAAACATGCCCACATGATCCAAATTTTCAAGGGATTACATAAATACTTCCATATACCAAAATCAAGCCAAGATTTTATATGGACAATTTCAAACAAAATAAAAATCAGAATATATGATTTTTACATAACCAATTATCGAACCATTCTAGAAATCACAAACTAACACTTTCTAACTACCAATTCACACTAGAATTGATCATACCCATTTCCATAACACCAACCATAATGAAAAAATGTTAGAAATATCCAAAACAGCCCACATGAACCCTATGGACACCTTAGGTTAGAAATAGGTCCGAGTAGGAGGAACCTTACCTCTTGAAGCGTAAAGAATTCGTAGGAAGCGTCAAGAACAAGATTCAAGCCCAAAGCTTAGATTTCTCCAAAATCCTCCCTTTGGATTTTCGGTGAAAATCTTTGTTTTTGGTACCCACGCGTAGCCCTCGTCGCGTAGATCGACTTTAATTCTTAGCCCGACGAAACTCTGAGAATCAGTAGAAGAAAGCTTGAGAATCGGTGAAATCATTCGTTCTTAGTATGGTTGTGTAGCCCTCGTTGAGATGATCGACTTTAACTCTTGGTCCGGGTCGGTTCAACTAACGGAGCTCCGTAAATCGTAGAGAGAAAGTGGAGCTTTTGATTTTTCTTCTCTTTTCCCTCTCTTCTCCTCTTCAACGTGAGAACCCAGCTCATGTGTGTGGAGAAAATCAAATATTTCACCCTATTTATACCCTTTAATTGCGCTGTCCACGTCGCGCCGCACGTCCCTATTTTTGAGTCTGTTTTTGTCCCCAAGACGATTAAATTTTGTCCTGGTTTAAGTTCAAAATATTTTTATTTAAACTTTCTTTAAATTATAAAAAAATTTTATATATTTTATTTTTGAGGACATTTTTGAGGTCACCCCGACACTCAGCCGTATTATAAAACGCAAAAAATTAGACTATTTCAAAATTCAACAAAAATTTTCTAGGTAACTAGGTTTCGGGACACGAATCCAACGGTGAGGTCCATTGCGTCATCTAAGCTCTAGAGAAACACGGGTTTTCAATCCACACTGTAGTGACAAATTACCTTTTTGCTCATTTCTCATAAAAAGTTCAAATTTACCCGGATTTTATAGAAACGATAGATCATTGTATTTCATGACAATTTTTTATTCTAAGAAGAAAAATTATGATCGATCCTATGTTTTATGATAGATTATAGTACTACATTTTTTGTGATCTATCCCAATAGATTAAGATCTATCGCAAAGATTTATAATATACATTAAAATGTTAAAAAAATGTTTGGGATCGATCACATGTATCCTTATTTTTTTGAAAAACTGTAAGTTTGGGATCGATCGCAAAATGTGTATGATCTATCACAAGGTTACTAGAGTGAGATTTAACAAAATTGTGGGCAATTTACCATAATTAAGGGCAGATTTATCACCTTTGAGGGTAAGTTTACAACAATTGTGGATAAATATACAAGTGTAGAGGTTAATTTACGATTTTTTGATTAATATTACGACTATTTTGGTTAATATTACGATAATTCTGAGTAGCATTACGAGGATTAAGGGTAAATTTACGAAAAAAAGAGGTTAAGTTAAAACCGTGGTGAATAAATTTACCACAATTGGGGAAATGTTATGACATCAAAGGGAAAGATTTACTATAGTTCAGGGTTAAATATAATGATTATAGATAAGATTACTAGTATATAAGATGATGTTATAATTAATTAGGGTAATATTACAACATCAAAAGAAAAATTTATTATAGTTTAGGGTTAACTTAGAATGGTTGTGGATAATGTTATTAGTATGTAGACTAATTTTATTTTCATTTTGGTAAATATTACGATAACGTGAATTATAATACAAACTTAAAGGTAAATTTACGACATCAGTGGAATGCACTAGTGTTGTATTTATGACAAATGTGATTAGAGGTGTCAATCGTGCTTTTACCACCGTATTGGTTAAAGTTTACCCACTGTTGTTGTAAATTTTTCACTGATGTTGTAAATTTGTTTACTGTTATTGTAAACGTTTTCACTAATGTTATAAATTTGCCCACTACTGTTGTAAATTTTTCACTATTGTTGTAAATTTTCCATTAATGTTATAAAATTTTAACTAATGTTGTAATTTTGTTCACTACTTTGGTAATGTTTTCCACAAATATTTTAAGTTTGGAATGATTGTGGTTAAGGTTATTAGTACATAGATCAATTTTAATTTTATTTTTGTTAATATTATTAGAACCGTGGATAATAATACAAATTTAAAGGTAAATGTACGACATTAGTGAGATGTACTGTTGTTGTATTTACAACAAATGTAGTTAAAAGTGTCAATCATACTTTTACCACCATATTGGTTAAAGTTTGTTCACTACTGTTGTAATTTTACCTAATGTTGTTGTAAATTTTCCTTTGTTGTTGTAAATTTTCCTTTGTTGTTGTAAATTTTTTCGCTGATATTGTAATTTTTCCACTGATCGATCAGTCAATATTAGTGATATATCACAAACTCAAAAAATATCATTCTGATACTTCAAATGGTGGTTAAAATTTGCCCACTATTGTAGTAATTTTGCCCCATTACGATAGTAAATTTTTCATTAATGTTGTAATTTTGCCTACAATTATTGTAAATTTTTTATTGCTATTTCAATATTAGTGGAAAAATTTATAACAATAGTGAACAAAATTACAACATTAATGAAAAATTTACAAGAGTAGTGGACAAAATTACCATAATAGTGATAAAAATTACAACATCAGTGAAAAATTTATAACAATAGTGGACAAAATTACAACATCAATGGACAATTTACTACAGTAATAGGCAAAATTACTAAAATAGCTTTCAAACTTTTACCACCATTTGAGATACCAGAATTATATTTTGTGGGTTTGTGATTGATCACTAATATTGACCTATCTATCAAGTTGTTGTACATTGAGGGTAAAATTACAACATTAGTGAAAAATTTACAACAATAGTTAATAAAATTATAACATTAATGAAAAATTTACAAGAGTAGTGGACAAAATTACCACAATAGTGGTAAAAATTACAACATCGGTGGAAATGTACAACAATAGTGGGCAAAATTACAACATCAATGGAGAATTTACTACAGTAATGGAAAAAATTACTACAATAGTGGCAAACTTTTACCACCATTTGAGGTACTAAAACTATATTTTGTGGGTTGTGATCAATTAGTAATATTGATCGATCGATCAAGTTGTGACACCCCAACATCATGGAGTCCGTTAATTTCCTATCAACCCCCGGAATACCTGTGGATACCGAATAACTCAATATCGCACCGTTGTGTCTCATTTACCGGGATCCATAATTTAACGAAATCAGGGCAGAGTCTCCTTTGTACGGGAAGCTCTACCCCAAAAACACAATCTGTGCAATCAACATTTACATGACTCATCCGAGGTCCAATATAATACCATAATCACATAGGGTCCAATCATCATATTTATATCGAAATATGCAATGTTATATTAAAACAGTCCACATAGACTCTATTATAATTCCTTTACACATTACATGCCAAAATTTAATTACAAATCTACTTTTACAAAAACAAAAAATGGATTGGAAGCCACAAGTCGGCTTTTCTTCAACCATGTGACCCTGATTGTGAGCCGTCCACTGGCGCATGAACCACACCGGAAATGTTTCTCGTATAGGGAGAGCCAATGCCCAGTAGAATAATCCCTACAGAGGCTACTCATCACCTAAAATGCATATGCAATGTATACATGCAACATTTCACAACAAGTATTCTCTCCAACAATAACATATAATACAATGTTAGAAAATCATGATGCCATGCCAAGTAATGAGATGAAACTCACTCATGCATGCTATCTCGAGCCCACACCGACTTCCACAACATAATGCGACACTTACGTGTAAAACAAACGTCTTTGATGAAACACATCCAAATATCATTTTGAAATCAACCATATTTCAATTCATTCTTGGATGTTTCCCATCAAATGAATAATTTATATATCAAAATCATGTGCCTTTATTGGGTATCGGATTTAGGAATCGCACCTCCGGCTCCGTACGCCGTTACACTTTTCTGGAGTTTCACCGCCGGTAAGTGTATGAACCAAGTGGCCGGGTTTTTCACCCAATGTCTAGCCCTACTTGTTATACCCGACACAAGTTTTCTTATGCATGTCACCGTGCGACTCCGTAGGACGAACCATCCCACTTTCTCGAGCCCATCATCAAGCACCAATGTTGGTGTTGATCACCCCATGCAACCATACACCCACACTCATGCATATAGCCCTTGAATGTGATGCTATATCATGCCCAATGTGCAATGTTGCCCAATGAGCTAGATCAACTACATATATACAATCCCATGGTAATTCATATCATAAGCATATAAATTCCATGAATCATTATAATGTCAATATATATAAACAACACATTCTATAAACATGTTATACATTGTCATGTCATAACAACCTTAATTCGCACTAAGGCATTTTAGCAAACACTTTCTAGGCAACAATCATGTAAGCATACAATATTGCCCCCACATACATCAAATATCATCAAGTATCAAGGAATTATTTACAGAATTCCTACATAACAAATTTAACTAGAACTATGTCCATACTTAATTCACCATTTCCATGACTATAGGCAAGTTATAAAATATTTTATACCACTAACCATTTCTTATGGGCATTATAGATTAAGAATCGACCCAAATAGAAGAAATCATACACAATACATATAACATTTTAAATAGGAATGAACCAAAGTAGGAGAATCTCTACCTTAATAGAAGTGCAAAATGAGTGTAGAAAGCCTCAAGAACACTTCCTCTCTTGTTAAGTTTTAATGTCACATGTAGGGTTCTTTTCCAACTAAGCGTAGGCGTTTAGCATTTTTGAACATTCTGCAGGTAACCTACATGAGTTAAAACAACTCTAACTCTAGTTATTAAAATCCAATTCTAACAAAATATGTGGGAGATGAACATAGACTCATAGGAATTATCTTTCACCAAAAACCACTATTTTTGAACACTAAATACCTGTTCCAGGTAACTCCTAAACTAAGTGTAAGTTACAGAATTTTCAGGTTCCAGCAGGTCATAATCATTTTTAGAAATTCACCAAAAATAGAGTTTTCATCCCGTTGGCATGAAACCAAAGCCAAAATAACCCTTTATGAATCTATTTCAAACCCTCAAAGTTTAAGATTCATAAACGAACTCTAACTCATAAAACCAATTACGAAATTACATGTTGTCCAGATTTTTCAGATCAGTTTCTATAGGCTGGGGCTAACTTTCGAAAAACACCAAAACTCGTATGTATCTCCATTTTACTTGAAACCAAAACCAAACGAATCCTTTTTCAGTATAAATTATAACCTCAAAATCCTAGAATTATTAAATAATCGTAGCTTATGAAATGAATAAGAAACTCACCTACTGTCTAGGATTGACAACACCACTCCTTCTTCCTTTCGGTTTAGGCTCAAGAAAATACCCACCAAGACTTAATTTCTCCAAAATATCTCCTTTAGACCATCGGTGAAATCCTTCATTTTTGGTACCTACATGTAGTCCTCGTCGCGTAGACCAACTTTAATTCTTGGTTCAAGCGATTCCGACCGACGTAGCCTAGCGGATCGACAGAAGAAAAACTTGAAAACTCTCTTTCTCTCTTCTCTTCCTCCAACGTTTGAAACCAGCTGAATATCAGAGATATTTCTGCTGAAATATCTGATATTTAGCCCTATTTATAATTTCCAAGGCTTGGCCCGAGTCGCGCCACGTGTCCCCCTTTGTCCGGGTCCCTTTTTGCCCCGAAACGATTAAATTTCGTACCAATTTAAGCTAAAAATATTTTATATGACATTTATTTAAAATATTTTTTTAAATTTCAAAATTTTTTATAAAAATTTCGTTTTTAGGGGTCACCGAACACCCGTCACCTCAAAAAACGTGAAAAATTCGATTATCTCATAATTCGACGAAATTTGTCTGGGTAACTAAATTTCGCGAGACGAATCCAACAGTGAGGTCCGTTTTATCATCCAAGGTCTAAAAAATACCAGTTTTTTTTTAACCCGCACTATGATAAAAAATTACCATTTTGCCCTTTTTAAGAAAAAATTAAATTTTTTCCCGAGTTTCACACAAGTAGTTGCACAATTAGTTGTAATATTAATCAGAACAGTCGTAGATTAACCTCTAAACTTGTAAATTAATCCATAATTGTTGTAAATTGACCCCTCAAAGGTGGTAAATCTGTCCTTAATTGTGGAAAATTGGCAACAATTTTACTAAATTTCACTCTAGTGACTTATGGTCGATCATATACATTTGTGATTGATCACAAACTTACTGTTTTTAAAAACAAATTGGGAGAGACTACCGTAACCTTGTGATATATCACAAGATCTTAGGATAGATCACAAATATTTTGGAGATAAAAAAATAATAATTTCAATAAATTCCGAATAATAATTTTGATATATTCTAAAAAATAATAATAATTATGATATATTCCAAAAAATAATAATTGGGATAGATCATTGTCAACTTTATTTATTAAAATCTATTTTCATCAAATTAACACCAAATTGACCATTAATTTTATCATGTCAAAATTCAATTTCATCAAATTCACCTTCAATTTTTACTTATTAAAATTCAATTTCATCAAATTAATACCAAGTGATAATTTTATCAAGTGATATTTAAATATAAATTAGAAATGGTGTTAGTGACGGTCAATTTGGTGATAACTTCAAATTTAAGAATTTCATTGTTAATTTGGTAAAATTGACGGTCAATTTGGTGATAATTTGATGAAATTGAATTTTAATAAATAAAATTGAAGGTGAATTTGGTGTTAATTTGATGAAGGTGAATTTGTTGTTAATTTGATGAAATTGAATTTTCAATTAATAAAATTAAATATAAATTTAAGGTTAATTTGATGAATTGGATCACAATTGTATGCAAGTAAACATTAAATTCAAATTGAATGTTTATTTGTTGTTAAATTTTAAATTTTATTTTGAATTGACTAAATTTTGAATTTATGAAATTAAATTTTATGAATGTTTGCGCTCTATCAGAAGAACTTGAGATCTATCCCAAAGTTACTGTAGTCTTCACCAAATGTGGTTTTCTCGCCCAAATTTGGTAATGTACAACACCATATTGGTTAGATTTAATATTTTTAAGGATGTATTTATCATTGTTGTGGTAAGGTTTACAAAAATCGTAGTAATTTACTGTCACTCCCCAAATTTTAGAAAAGCTTGATTAAAAAAAATATATTTTGTTTATTCCAAAAACACATATCGGTTTGTTATAAAAACATCTAGAAAAGTATGTCTTTAGATTAAATAATTCATTTTTTTTTGAAAATTTCGGTAGAGCTTCCTTTGAAAATCAGGCATCCAAATAATTGGTGAGAGCTACTGTGAGAGCATTAAACATAACAATTATACCTAATTAGTCATTCTCATCATATCAATCATATACATCCCTTCTCATAATATCCACAAATAAGTCATTACCGTTCAATACCGAGGTGGCAAATGGAGGCCCACTATGTCCTCCCAACCCGGGTTATAATCTAATTATCCAAAATTCTTCGTCATGAACATAATATTCAGAATATCTAAAATATTTATAAGTAAACCATTTACATATTACCTCAAATTAACCAATATATAAATCACTTACAAATCCTCAATAATATACATCATCGTACATTATTTTTTACATACTCTAAATAAATATATAAAGTCATTACAACTATCTTCTGCCTTGATAATCTCACTATGCAGTCCACCAATATATGCCCATAATTGAAAATGTTAAATGATAGGAGTGAGCAACCGCACGCTCAGTAGGATAATCATTTTCTCAAGCATATAGAAGGTTTTAATATCAACAGTTCACAATCATAATGATAGGTAATCAAATAATTTATCAATAAGTGTAGGTACACGATAAGAAGTAAACATTTTTGAAAGTACACTACGTCCGATCATTTGAAATACATAAGTGAAACATCAAGGAATTTACCACATCAAAATCAAATCTCAGGGAATTTACCACATCAAAATCAAATCTCAAGGTAACCCTATAAAACTTTTTTTCTTAAAACATAATGTAACACCATTGATTTTATAAAGTACGAAGTGAGAAATCTTTATACAAATATATGTATAATAAATCTAGTGAAGTAATCATTTCTTATTTTGAACACAATTCCATAAACTTATTCTTTCTAGGTTATTTTTCAAAAATATTAATTCCACGTACTTTCGTCTCAACCTCACCTTACTTCACCCCATTCAAGAGATTTGTTGGAATATTGGCTATTGGTTTATTGGCACCCAAAATTCATGTATGCTACCTATACAGACAAATATCATAAAACAAACATCGGTTCACGAATGAACCATCATCCGGAAACTTTTTGGGTCTTGCACCCTAGGGTCTCATCGCCCTTCTTGCTTTTCAAGGGAGATGTGTAGGGCACAACTTGTGATGTGTAAGACCCTGTACTAAAATTAAATAAGAATACTAATATCTTAAGAGTTTTCCAAATATGAATAAAATGAGGATAAAAACTTAGAATCATTGTTGAAATATTAATCATGAAGTTTGAGTTTCGAACGGATTGACTTTTGGGTCAAACTTAATTTTTTTTTTGGATGTGTTTAAGATTGATAAGGGTAACTAAATAAATATATTAATTTTTTTTATCAAAATAACATTACCATTGAATTGGGGAGGTCGGAAAACATTGGAAGAGGTAATATGGGATGTATTAGAAGTTAGGAAGTATTTTAGAAGTAAAACCAAATTGGAGTGAAATTGGGTAAAAATGGGTGATAGACACTGCTTAGTATTTTGATCATAACTTTATATTTTGATGTCCAATTGATCTGAAATGTTTAAAGGAAATAGTAGACCTCTAGGGCTACAAAAGTGTATTTCATGAAAAATTTCCAATTCGACCTCTAAATGGGTCAAAACTGACCTGGAAGTCGCACCAAAAATCTGTGAACAGTACGAAGGAAACCCGATTTTTTCTGAACAGAAAATATCGGGTTTTGCTCGATTTTCTTGCCCTATAAAAACCTAATGTCGTCCCTTTAGCATTCATTTCACCCCTCCAAACCCTAGGAACCATTTTAGAGGAAGAGAGGAAGATAGAAATACCAATCAAGAGGGATTTATACCTTGTAGAAATCAAAACTTCAAATTCTTCAAGAATACATTCTCCTCCCATTTTCTTCCATTCTTGCTACCCTCTCACCCAAATCTTTTGAAACCCTAGGAGGAGAATATTAAGAGGAAAAGAAAGGAGAGCAAGAAGGTCTTGAAGCTTGGGTCTTAGCTTGGAATCTTGATTTAAGGTAGGGGATTTTCTCTCAATCTCTCACATTGAGGCTAGATATATATATATAGATATATATATATGTATATAGATATATGTTTCTTCACTCTCCTTCTCATATATATAATATGAAATACATGATTCTTGTTCTATTTGTAATAAATGCCATGTTTTGAACAATATGAAGGGTGGGTAACCACCAAAGCTCTATTGATTTTTTTTTTTATCTTCAAAGCCCTAGTTTTCAAGAAAAGGGGATTTTCTCCTAATTTCTTCTTTGTCTTTGATTTTAAAACTTTAGTGTTGAATATTGTATAACACAATGATATAGATTACGATCTCTTGCATATTTTCATGGATTATTCGATTATACGACAAATGTGAAAACAAAATTGGGGATTTTACTATATTTGGGAAATTGTTGTGAATTGTGAATATTCTTGATTTCCTCATTGTATGGTTGTTGTGATGGACTTGGATTACCTTTGAGAGATGCCGTAGAGTGTTAGAGGTTAGTCTATCCCAATGGGGGGTGAGATGGTTGTCTAATGCTCGTAGTGGATCGTTGTTGTGCTCGCGATTACTATTGTTCACATATGCATCGAGGAAAAGGGTTAGTATACTAGACACCTTGGGAGGATTTCGTCAATGCCGTAGGAGACGGTACACGCCCTTCCTAAAGAGATTTGTGATTGTTGGTTGGAATTGGTGGACTAGGCATGATCGTTAGGTAGATTCACGAGAAGCAATCAACATACATGGTACGGGGATGAACCAAAAATACATGGAATCGGGAGTTGGGTCGTTCTTGCCGATGCATTGGTATGGGACAATGCTTAGGGAGAAGCCCTTCTTAAATAGCTTAAATTAGAATTTTGTTTATCGATGCTAAACTCACTTTATTCTTTTAACTGATTATTGCTATTGTTTAAACTTGAGATCTCTTTTAAAATGTCACTGTTTTCATTCCAAACCTATATATATGTTAGTTGTGAAATGAGACCGACAGTTTGCTATGTTTTTCAAACCTTGTTTGAGTTGAGAGGATTTTGCTACAGAGCTTCATGCTCACCCCCTACAAATAAAAATTTTCAGATTTCACACTTGAGGAGGAGTTAGGAGCCGAGGAGCCCACCCATTGGAAGACTCCGCTTGACGGGGATGTGGATCCTGAGGTGGACGCTTAGAGCGACACTTTTATTTTGTTCTAGACTAGATTATGCTTAGAATATCCTTTTGAACTTTAGTTCATTTCTGTTATTTCCGCTGCGTTATATTATTACATTTTAGAGCTGTAAAGGCCAAAATTAGACCTATTAATTTGGGATGATAGTGTGGATATGACATATGATGAATGCAAGTTTATTTTATGATGGAAAAATAGACCCGGTGTGGTCAATAGTTATGCATATGTGGACCCGGTGTGGTCAATTGTAATATAATTGTACAGGTTGTGTTTTGGGTAGAGCTCCCCGTACAAAGGAGACTCTGCCCAAATTTTGTTAAAATATGAATGGTTGATGAATGAAACTTTCGTCGTGATGAATTTTACTTAATGCTCTCATACGGTAAATGGTTTTTAGAATGTAATGTCACCCACGGGGGTTTTTGGGGCGTTACATGATGCCACACATGCTGTCATCGAAAACCACTACCATCACAAATCCCCCCTAAGACTAGTAGTCGCCTTGGTAACCCCCCTGAAGGGCCCCAACCGTTTACTAACCATTTGCTTGTCGGTACCAAGCACACAAGTTCAAACCATAATTTCATGATCACCTTCCATTTTCAACACCAACCACAAGTTCGACAATTTTGAAAAAATAAATAGTTTCACAAAATCGCACATTTCTATTTCCAACATAATACATTTTCAAAATAACTCACATACACACCAAAAATATAATTTGTACCCTTTATAGCAAATTTCCCAAATTAAATGATTGAGAAGTTATATAGATCAATACCACCCTTTTTATACTTTAAAATAACTCAACAATACCCCAAATCATGGTAAAATATACTCAATGATATCACAAAAATCAATACCTCTATCATTTCAATACTTATAGTCACTTTGACATTTTATCAAACACATGATAGACATAAAAACTCCAAATACACATTTACAAAGGAACATACTCATTCTTAAGAGATAAATCAAATACAGTATATACAAAATCACATATATTCTAAAGAATCCAAAATCTTAAGTTCAATCAAACATCTATAACAAAAATCAAGTTAGGGTTTCAAACCCACAATACCCAAATTCCTTTAATGCATGTAAGTTTACAAATTCATAGTAAACTCATCATTTAATTAAGACCCATGACATGTATTTAGCTCATACTAAACAAATAGATATAAAATATACATGAGATGCATCAATGTATATGCAAGAGGAAGAAAAGCCCTACCTCAAAATTCAAGAACCCAAACTCCACCTTCAAATGTCCAAGTGGATCCAAGAATTCCAAGTAATGTTCTTAGATTTTCAAGCAAAAAGCTCAAGCTCTAATGACCTTCTTCTATCTTCCTCTCTCTAATTCTAAGGTTTATGGAGTAGTATTGGGTGAGAGGTGTGAGAAAAATGAGAGAAATGGAGGTGAAAATGGGGTTATAAGGGCTGAAAATTGTGCCGAGTATTGTTCACAGGACCCAAAAAAATATATTTTCTCCAAAATTACGGTTTTACCCTAAAATTTCTTCAATTTGATTTGTATGACTATCCTAAGGTTTTTTGACGTTCTGGTCCATTTTTAATGCTATTTTAGGTTACAAACATTTATTTTTATGAGTTATGTACAAATCCAAACCAAATTATACCCAAAATGCCCAATTTATAATTTTTACCCATTTGAACCACTATATGAGCTAAATGGCTATTCTAAGGTTTTCAGACCTCCCAGATTTAATGGTAATATTATTTTGATACAAAAAACTTAATAAATTTACTTAATTACCCTTATCAACCTTAAACAACTAAAAAATTAAATTTGACCTAAAAGTCAATACGCATGTTGCTCAAATTTATGCGACTATTCATTTAACAACGATTCAAAATTATTTTCATCATTTTAAAACTACTATCAAGTTAATATCATTTATATTTGTATGAAATATGGGATCTCACATTTACCACATTTAAGTATAGATTTGTCACATGTGAGGGTCGATTTACCACAATTAACAACAAATTTACCATGTTGTGGGTAAGCGTACTAGATTTGTGGACATATTTACAATTTTAGAGGACCATTTACGACTGTTTTGGTAATATTTACGACATATATGAGTAAGTTTATGATACTAAATGAAGGTCATATTTACAACACCAATGGATAAAAGTATTAGAATTGTGCATATATTTAAGAAATTTGTTCACAACATTTATGGGTATTTTAGTGTTAATTTGGTTAATATTATAGAAAAGTGGGTATTACTATGCCCTCTAATTTTGTAAATTTTTCATTAATGTTGTAATTTTGTTCACTATTGTTGTAAATTTTCATTAATATTGTAATTTTGCCCTCAATGTGCAACTATTGTAAACTCTCACATGTTTATATTATTATAGTAATGTAATTGTTTATTAATTCTTATATATGTAATGACGTAAGAATGAACCATATGGATTGTAACAGTAGGAATAAATACTAGGGAGGCAAATTAATTGTGAAGTTTAAGTTTCGATGGCGTTTAAACTTAGGAAGGGTTGTTAGGTAAGTTTCTAAATATTTTTAGGTCAAAATAAGATTTTCATTGAATCCGAAGATCAAGAAATCTTGGGAGAGATAATATGGGGTGTATTAGAAGTTAGGAAGTATCCAAGAGTTTAAACACATTTTAGAAAGACTTCGGATAGGAAAAAATTTGACACTACCTTAGTATTTTAGGTATAACGTTATACTCCTAACTCTTATTGATCTGATGTTTTGACAATAGAAACTAGACTTCAAAGGCTACAAAAGTGTATTTCATGAAAAGTTTTTGAATCGGCTTCTAAATAGGTCACAATCGATCGGGAAGTTGAGGGTATACTATCACCCACGTCCGGACGGGAATAGACACGCGTCCGAATGCATTTGGCAGAAAGTTGGGCGAAGAAACACGCATCCGAACAGTAAAAAAAAACGAGTCCGGACGCACCGAACCGGGGGTTTCACGTCCTTCACCTATTTTGGGTATTCTTTCCAATTTTTACATTATAAATACCTAAGGACACCTCATTTAGCCTCATTTCATCAATTCTAACCCTAGAGAGCCTTGGAGAGTAAGAAAGAAGGGGGAGAAACACAAGATTGAAGGAGATTTTCGCATTGGATTGGATTAAAACTTCTAGTTTTTCACACAATACTAAGGAAGCAAGGTAGAATTTTTTTCTAATCTTGTCCATTGAGGCTAGGGTTTATATATATGTATGTTTTGACTCTCAATCATAGATATTTGTTATAAAATCCTTGTTTCTTAATGTTCTTGCAAATCATATCATGATTTGAATGACGTTATGGTTTGATAGCCATAAAATCCTTGTTTTTGATCTCAAAACCCTTGTTTTTCAAGAAATAGAGATTTTTCTCTTGATATTCCATTGTTCTTGAATAAAAAACTCTAGTGCTTTATTTGGAACAATAAAAATTATATCTTTTTATGATCTCTTACTTATTTTCTTGAGTTGTTATGTTTGAAAAATACATGTGAAATTTGGGGTTCT
Organism: Ilex paraguariensis; assembly: GCA_963454935.2. NCBI lineage: Eukaryota > Viridiplantae > Streptophyta > Magnoliopsida > Aquifoliales > Aquifoliaceae > Ilex > Ilex paraguariensis. Next base: position 4,310 of record CAUOFW020006623.1, on the reverse strand, counting down.
TGATTTGCTTGTGATTTGAGAAATTGGTTGAGTATTGTATCTCTTGTGTGGATGTTTGGATGAACATTGGTGACCGTTGACCGGGTATCTTAGAGTGGGTAGATGCGTTTCTTACTCTGAGTGGGTTTGAAGGTTCCCTACCATTCGTAGTGGGGTTGGGGCCTTCCGAGAACCAAACCACTATTCGCTCACGTGGTATCGAGACTGAGGGTTAGTATACTATTCTTGGGTTGGATCGTTATTGTCGATGCGTCGGTAAACGTCCTTCCTAAATTTGTATATCCTTGCGAGGATTCGGTGTGTGCGTGTGGGCTAGGATATTCTCAATGTGTGTTTTCATACGAAGTCTTACTTCCTACCTGATATACAATTGGGGATAATGATACAAAATTGTTGAAAATGATATAAATGTTAGAAATGGTTCATTGTTTGAAGGTTTTACTTCTTCATTTAAATTATTGATATTGCGTAAACTTTAAATCGGATGAACTGTCACTGTTTTTGTTCAAAAGTTATATATGATATTTGTGAAATGAGACCGACTTGTTATATGTTTTCAAAATCTTGTTCAAGATTGGGAGGATTTTCCTACAGAGCTTAGTGCACACCCCTACAAACAATACATTTTTCAGATTATGGTTTTTTCATGCCCCAAATATCACAAAAGTGTGATTAAAAAAAATTACTTTGTTTATTCGAAAAATACATGCCGGTTTGTTATAAAAACATCTAGAAAAATATCTTTTTAGTTTAAACAAATCATTTTTTAAGAAAATTTCGACAGAGTTTCTTTTGAAAATCGAGCATCCAGATAATTGGTGAGAGCTACTTGGGAGAGCATTAAACATAATAATTATACCTAACTAGTCATTCACATCATATCAATCATATACATCCCTTCGTATGACATCTACAAATAAGTCATTATCGTTCAATACCAAAGTAGCAAAAGAAGGCCCACGAATTACTCCCATACCCGGGTTATAATCTAATTATCTAAAATTCTTCATCATGAACATAATATACAAAATATCTAAAATCTTTATAAGTAAATCATTTAAAAGGTCCCAATCTATACATATTCCCTCAAATTAACCAAGAGATAAATCACAATATACATCATCGTACATTGTTCTTTACATACTCTAACTAAATATATAAAGTCATAACAACTATCTTCTGTCTCGATACTCCTACTATGCAGTCCACCAACATATGCACATAACTGAAAATGTTAAATGAAAGGGGTGAGCAACCACACGCTCAGTAGGATAATTCTTTTCTCAAGCATTTACAAAGTTTTAAATACCAACATTTTACAAATCATACGAATAAGTAATGAAAATTTTCTATAATTTAGTATAGGAATAAGATAATAAGTAGAGCATTTATAAAAATATCCCAACACATCATCATTAGAAATATATAATGTATAAATTAAAGGTTTATACATTTTAAGTCAAACCATCATAGCATATCATGCATGCCTCGCATACAGATAATATAATCAATCACACCGGTTCACGCATGAACCATCCTTGAGGAACCTTTTGGGTCTTGCACCCTAGAGTCTCATCGACCTTCTTACTTTTCAAGGGGAACGTGTAGGACACAACTTGTGACGCCACATAGGTCATCACCGGAAACCACTACCATAACCAAACCCCCTTAAGATTAGTAACCGTCTTAGCAATCCACTAAATGGGCCCCAACCATCTACTAACCCTCTACTTGTTAGTATCGAGCATACATTTTTTAAAAATTATTATTTTCTATATCCATAAATTCTTTTGAAAACACATGTCTTAACCTTGACATTTTATCAAATATGTAGTAGGTTCAAATCTAAAAATTTACATTTTCAAAGCAACATAACCATTTTCAATAGAATAAGTCATATATATTATGTACAAAATTATAGCATACTTCAAAACCCCTAAATTATAAGTTTAATCAAATACTAATAACTAACATCAAGCTAGGGTTTCAAATCCACAACACAAAAATTATTTCCGTTTCCAAGAGAATAAGCCATATATATTATGTACAAGATCATACCATACTTCAAAACTCCCAAATCATAAGTTTAATCAAATACTCATAACTAAAATCAAACTAGGGTTTCAAACTCATAACAATAAAATCATTTCTATGCATGTGGGTTCATAATTCATGGCATACTCAACATTAAATCAAGGTTTATAACAAGTATTTTGCCATCAAACACATAATAAGATTTAGCTAAACAAAGTACATGAGATGCACAATGTAAATGAAAGAGAGAGGAAAACCCCACCTAAGAATCAAGAATTCCAAGTTTAATCTCCAAGATTCTCAGGCCAAGCCCAAGCCATAGAGCCTCTTTTCCATCTTCTTCTCTCTTTCTCTCTTTAGTTCTAAAGTGGGTGGAGGAGGTTTGGGTTAGAGATATAAGAAAAATGAGAGAAATAGGCCAAATTTGGGGTCATAAGGGCTGAAATTCACGATGGGTATTGTTTACAGGACCAAAAAAAATGTATTTTTTTCCAAAATTACGGTTTTACCTCAAAACTTCTCCAATTTGATCCGTATGACTACCCTAAGGTTTTTCGACATTCCGGATCCATTTTAAATGTTATTTTAGGCTAAAAAAATTTATTTTTATGAGTTCTATACAAATCCAAGGCAAATTATACCCAAAATGCCAGAATTATAATTTTTACCCTTTTGAACCACTATATGTGCTAAATTTCTATTCCAAAATTTTTGGACCTCTTAGATTCAATGGTATTGTTATTTTGACCTAAAAAAATTAATAAATTTATTTAGTTACCCTTATCAACTTTAAACACCTCCAAAAATTAAATTTGACTCAAAAGTCAATACGCCGGTACCTCAAACTTACACGACTGTTCATTTAACAACAATTCGAAGTTTCTTTCATCATTTTAATCATTTTAAAAAATACTATCAAGTTAATATAATTTATAAGAAATATGAAATATGGGATCTCACAATCCACCGCCCTTAAAATAAGTTTCGTCCTCAAAACTTAGGCTCCCTCGTCTATGTCTCAATTGTTAACCACCAACCCAACCAAGTGAACTCTATTTACCAACATAAGAATATATGTTATAGTTTCTTTTGTGAATTCACTATCTTCACCATCACATATTTATATAGGCTGATAATCAACCAATCCACCAATCTCAAATTACAAGTATTACGGTTAATTAAAATATTTCTAAGTCCATTCATGCCACCACATTTCTTCCCTTCAATTTCATTCTTATAATGTTTCTTCATGTTCCATGATAACGCCTCAGATTTTCCCGTATTTGCCTCATTGTCAGACTTATTATAAATCCCCAAATTCACATTCTTTTTAAGTTATCAAACTTTTCCAATAACCGTGTGCAACTACCAAAACTTATTTCTCACCACAATTTACTACTAAGTCGCTGATTTCATTGTTTACTCGTCACCTATGGTAATCATTGAATTCTTGGTATTATAGTCATTCAAGTTACCATGACACTCTTGTCTCATGCTCCTATCCACCATGTTGCCATCCATACTACTCTAGAGTGCACAATTCAAGACATGGCATGATTCATGACATGACCCGTCGCAAGAGATGCATGACCCTATCCACCCAAGTTCTTAACCACGCTTACTTCATATACTTTTCATACCTAATCAAATATTATTATCAATCTTTAGAGAATTTTCACATACACTCAGTATTATCGTCACAATATTTTAACGTTTCAATATTACCAATAAAGAATCAAACAAGAAGTCTTGAAAAACTCTCGTTTTCATTCTTGTATAAAATATCCTCTATTTAAATCCACTATATAGCATTAAATCTTATGACAAACCTAAAGTCGTTGTGATTTGGTGAACACCACAAGATTGCGAATAGTGCTAATTTTCAAACTAGACACCTAGTTATCCAGAAATTGATTTTTACTTTTCAATTATACTTTTCACCTTCATCCGTGTAATCATAACCAAATGGTTAACCCTAATAATATAAATAACCAAATGTTTCATTCCACACTCTGATACTAATTATAATCTTCCAATTCACTTTTTTTTTTCCATTATAATCAAAACTAACAACCAATAAAAATTTCTTATGGGGTTATCTCTCATAAGTATAAGATGCATGCAGATCTCTCGATTAATACTTTTAAAACTATCATAATACCTCAACATTTTTAAAACCATTCGATCTATCCTATATCTTTTTTCGACTTCCTAATAAGATTTATTGTCAATATTGTCATTCGAGTTTGGGCGTCACCGAATGCCCATTTCAATTT
>CAUOFW020006622.1:0-23440 GCA_963454935.2 Ilex paraguariensis | reverse complement strand
GCATTGCATGCATGATTTTCACCTCATGACATGGTATAAAATAATAACATTCATTTATGACATGTATGTATTTGAATGGATGATTGGTGTGATAAATTGCAAGTGACATTTCATATGCATCTGGGTTGGGGAGTAGCCTCCTTAGGAGATACCTTATTGAGTGCGCCTCACCTTTTAAAGGGATATATTTTAGGTGTTGGACAAGCTTCAGGGATGACCCTCGCTTGGGCCCTTGTTGATGACGAAGTCGGATAGTGGCTCTTAAATTACATTTTGTAATCACTTATATAATTTTGTTTTGGCCTTGTATAAATCATGTACAAACCTTGTATTTTGGCAAGGCATATAATGAGACATTATTCTTTTGTAAAACAAATGAATGAAATGGGTGTTGTATGAGTTGTGTGGCTAAAAGGTTAGTTTTTGAGAAATTTGGGAAATCTGGTCACTACGTATCAGTACCTTTCAGGTACCTGGCATCTAGATAGCTCAGGCACCAGTATCTAGGCTCATAGGTATCGGTACCCCGATAGACCGTGGACTTAGGTACCGGTATGTATGCTCAAAAATACCGATACCATGCAGACAATATGCCTTGGTACCGGTACCAATGCTTATAGGTACCAGTACCTAGCAAACATAAGGCTTATGTATCAGTACCATTTATTTGAGGTACTGGTACTTTTTCCCAAAAATTAAAATTTTAAATGTAACATTGCCAAGCCTTAAAATCTTGAATTCATTTCTTTGGATAATGTAAATGGTTAAATATTAAGTCCTATACCTTGGGTTTTGGACCTTGGAATGGTCATATGAATAATATGTGAACATGTTATGTGTTGGGTAGTGCTTCCATGTAACGGAGACATTGTCCGAATTCTGTTTTGTTACAATCCTGGTGAAATGGTGTAACGATGTGGTATCCGGTTATACGGTACTCACATATATTTCCACGTGTTGATGGGTAATCAACGAGTTGAGAAAGAAACTTTGAATTTTGGGGCGTCACAACTTGATATCAGAGCTTAGGTTCCCGATTACCTTGGACTTGAGTGTAGATTGGGTTAAGCCATTGTATTCATTATATGTTATGTGTATTAAATGCTACATGTTTTATGATATATGATTATATGCATGATTAAATATGTATAAAAATGAGACGTTGGAGTTAGAAAACATAACTTTAGGGTTAGAAAAAGGAAAGAATGTGAAAGTTTAAGGTGTGGGAGTCTACTGGTGGGAGGCATACCTCCTACCAATGAGATGAGGAAAATTTTTAACTTTAATCCCTCACTTTGGGATACTAAGTTAGTGGTTTATTGCTATCTAGCGTATATGTAGATGACAAATAGAGGAAGAGGACATCGTAACGGTCAAGGGGATGGATGGAAAAATGAACCACCACCACCACTACCGGCCTTTGATTAATAGGCCTTCATGGAGGCTATGGGTGCAATGGCTGCTACCTTTGTACAAGTTAGTGTCAACATGGGTCAAGGAGGCTCGAACAACCTCCATAGGTTCAAGGCACGCAAGCCACTGACTTTTATGGGTGGGGTGGATCCGATGGTGGCCGACCATTGGTTCTAACAAGTAGACAAGATCTTAGAGGTTATGCAGATCACATCCTATGCTGCTAAGATATGGCTAACAACATTCCAACTTGAGGGGTAGAACTATCTATAGTGGAATTGGGCAAATGCCTCAAAGAATATTAAGGCAATGACTTGGAAAGGGTTCTGTGAGCTTTTTATGGGCAAGTACTTCCCATCGACTACTCGGCAAGTGACAACCTAAAAATTCTTGGATCTAAAGTAAAGGACCATGATGGTGATGAAATACTTGGCTAAGTTCACCGAGCTAGTCCATTTTGTTGATGATTATGACTTGACCAAAGTGAGGAAGTTTAGGGATGGCTTGAAGTTGTCAATCCAGAGAAAGATTATGGGCCACTGCCTACAAGACCTAGACTCAATGCTCGAGATGGCTATGACCATTAAGAGATAGGTAGAAGACGTTAAAAACATTCGGGAGGCGGGTGCTAAGGACAAAAAGAAAGATGGTTAGTCATCTTCCTCTAGTTCGGGGAAGAAAAAAATGACATCTACCCCACAAAGGTATCAAGGACAAGGCTGAGGCTATAATAACCAAGGTCAAGGTCAATCCTCCCAAAGTGGGAAAAATTTCAAGGTCACCTTTCAGGCTGGCCAAAATACTTGCTACATATGCCACTGACTGGACCATTTGAAACGGGATTATCCTTAGAGGCAGCGATCCCAGAGCTATGGGACATCTCAGTCCTAGTTATCAGTGGAGCTTCCATAAATATTTTTCACTCCATCTTATCCTACCATAGGCTAGGGAAGTCAGTTCTAGTTCCAGAGTGTTACACATGCCCCTACTACTTCACTAACGGGGACTGCAATTAGGCTAAATAGGCTAGAGTATGGGCTGAGGGTGAGGATAGGGCTTGTAGGTAGAGACTTTAAGGACCCAAGGGCAAATCTACATTGTCACTTCTCAGATTGAGCTGATGGATCAGTCAGTCATTTAGGGTGTATTTATACTCTCTCGCTTATGGGCAAGAGTGTTATTTGATTCGGGTGCATCTTATTCATTTGTTACTGCTTTTTGTGTAAGAGATTTGGGCTTAGAAGTTGAGACTTTAGAAGAGTAATTGCATGTGAGTTCTCTCCTAGGAGCTAGGGTTCGCATTGATAAGATATATTGGGGATGTGAGTTAGAGATCTTGGGTATTTAACACACTATGGATCTTAGGGTTATGGACATGTCAAAGTTTGATGCCATCCTTGAGATAGATTGGTTGGTGACACACCAAGTCGTCGTCGATTATGATCGGAAGATGGTCACTGTTTACATGTCAAAGGGTGTTTGTTACCCCAAGTCGTATATGATTCTCATTGGCATGCACAGTTGATGAGTTGGCTTGCGAGCCTTACACTTGAGGACGAGGCGAGATAGGGGTTAGGTCTATCTAGAGTAGTTTGTGAGTATGTAGATGTTTTTCTAGATAAGTTATCAAAATTTCCTCCACATTGGGATGTAGACTTGACCATTGAGTTATAACCCGGTGCATCCCTTATCTCTATGATGTTGCATAGAATATAACCTATGGAGTTGCAAGAACTCAAGGTCCAATTGCAAGAATTGTAAGACAAAGGGTTTTATTAGATCGAGTACCTCACCTTAGGGTGCTCTGGTATTACTTTCCAAGAAGAAAGACATGACCCTTAGACTATGTATAGATTATCAACAATTGAATTAGGTCACAATCAAGAACAAGTACCCACTGCCAAGGATCGAAGATCTTTTCGATCAACTAAGAAGGGCATGGGTCTATTCCAAAATAGATCGGTGCACGACATACCATCAGTTGAGGATTAGAGGGGCTGATATCCCTAAGAAGGATTTGAAGACATGATATAGGCGTTTTGAGTTTACAATTATGCACTTCGACTTGATGAATGCTCCGACAACGTTCATGGATCTCATACACAAGGTGTTCCAACCCTACTTAGATCAGTTTGTCATAGTCTTTGTTGATAAAATTCTAATCTACTCCAAGTTTGAGGAGGAGCACGAGGGTTACTTGAGGATTATTCTCCAAACCTTGAGAGACCATCAGTTATACACCAAGTTCAGCCAGTGTGAATTTTGGTTGGCGGATGTAAAATTTTTGGGACGCGTGGTGTCTTTTTCTAGTGTGTTAGTGGACCCGAAAAAAGTTGAGGCAGTTATGAGTCGGGGGAGGTCTAGGTTAGTCTTCGAGATACACAGTTTCTTGGGATTAACAAGGTATTATTAGAGGTTTATTTAGGACTTCTCATGTCTAGCTGCACCTATGACTAGGTTGACAAGGAAAGAGGTCAAATTCTAGTGGGATGACTTATGTAAGAGGACATTCCAAGAGTTGAAGAGGAGGCTTACTTCATCTCCTATCGTTATAGTTTCAGAAAGGGGGCAGAAGTACACAGTCTATTGTGATAACTCAAAGGACAAATTTAGATGTGTTCTGATGCATTTTGGAAGGGTGTTAGTTTATGGTTCACGACAGTTACAGAGTTATGAGCAGAACTACCTTACACACGATATGGAGTTGGCGATTGTTGTCTTTGGCTTAAAGGCATGATGCCACTATCTATACAAAGAGCAGTTTGAGTTGTTTTCAAATCACAAGAGTTTGAAGTACATCTTCACACAGTGAGACCTCAACATGAGGCAGTGCAGGTGGATGAAGTACTTGAAAGATTATGACTTCACTTTGTATTACTATCATGGTAAGACAAATGTGGTGGCTGATGCACTCAGCTAGAAGACACGAGGAGTCTTGTCTAATATAGCTTCCCGAGAGTGGCAGATGCTCGAGACTGTGGGATAGTTTAGGCTACACTGTAGAGATCAGGCTCAGGGCACTTTGGGCAGTCTAGTGTCTATGCCTTGCTTACTTGGTAGGGTGATAAAGTCCCAAGGGTAGGACACATAGATATTGTCCATTAGGGACTGGGTACAACCTAGTATAGGTGACAAGGGTTGGGCCATTCACGCTAACGGTGGTCTTCGATTCAAGGGAAGGGTTGTGGTTCTCCAATCTATGAACTTGAGAGAGAAGATCCTTGGGGATTTTATTACACTCTCATTTTGTTGTGTATCTTGGTGGCACGAAGATGTACCATGATCTTCACTACCAGTATTACTAGAGTGGGATGAAGAGACACGTCGGAGATTTTGTTAGTAAGTGTCTCACATATCAGCAGGTCAAGGCTAAATCCCAGATACCAGCAAGGTTGCTCTAGTCTTTGGAGGTGGCTGAGTGGAAGTGGGAATACGTCACTATGGATTTTGTGACCCACTTACCATGGACTTCGCATAGGCATGACATGATATGAGTGTTAGTGGACCGGCTTACAAAGTCGACACATTTTTTGGCTGTGTGGATGACTTGCACACTGGAGGAATTCTGCAAGCTGTATATAGGAGAGATAGTCTAGTTACATAGGGTATTCATATTTATAGTATCGAATAAGAATCCTAGGTTCACGACCTACTTTTGGAAGAGCTTGCAATGAGTTATGGGGGCACAGTTGATAATGAACACTAACATTTTATCCCTAGACAAACGGTTAATCGGAGAGGACCATCTAGATTTTAGAGGACATGCTTTGGCATGCGTACTTGACCTCAAGGGTAGTTGGGAAGAACACTTACCCTTAGTGGAGTTTTTCTACAATAATAGTTACTAGGCGAGCATACAGATAGTACCTTATGAAGCACTTTATGGGAGGTTGTGTCGTTCTCTGGTCCATTGGAATGAGGTTAGAGAAGGACCATCCACAAGTTCGGACTTGATTAAAGACACCTCAGAGAAGGTGGAGCTAATATGGAAGTGTCTTCTTATAGATTAGAGTTAACAGAAGAGCTAAACTGACGAGCGGCAAAGACCTCTAGGTTCCTGGTTGGGGATCACGTTTTCTTGAAAGTTATGCCCAAGAGGGGAGTAGTCAGGTTCAAAAAGCGAAAAAAGTTATCGCCAAGGTATATCGGACCCTTTGAGGTACTTAAAAGGGTTGGTATAATTTATTACTGGTTGGCATTACCGCAAAATCTATTAGGTGTTCATGTGGTGTTCCATGTCTCTATGCTCCGGAAATACATTCCAGATTTTACGCATGTGGTGGATTAATGTGAGCTGGTTACTGATATAGATGGGACCTTTGAAGAGAGGCTGGTGTGCATCATGGACAATCGAGATTAGGTTTTGTGTGACATGACTGTGAGGATGGTGAAGGTGCTATGGCAGCATCGTGGTAAGAAGAAGTAGACAAGGGAGCGTGAGGACACTATGTATGCTACATATCCGTTCTTTTTTGGAGATGAAGGTACATTCTTGTAGTCATAGAGTATTATGTGGCTTGTTGCATATATATTTTGTTATATGTTCATGTGTGTGTAATTTTGGGGACGAAATTCCATTAAGGGGGTAAGAATGTAAAACCCGAAAAAATTGAAAAATTTTATTAAAAAGGGCAAAAAAGTAATTAGTCATTATTTGAGAATTTGATTTTTTTTAGAACTTGGATGACTAAATGGACCTCACCATTGGATTCATCTCGCAAAAAAATCTAGCCACCTGATCAATTTTCGTAGAATTTTAAGACAGTTGAATTTTTTATGTTTTACGAAGTGATCGGATGTCGTGTCATCAAAATAAACGCGATTAGATTTTATTCGTGGAATTTGAAAAATAATTTAAATTTAGTTCAATAAAAATGTACTAAAATTAATACGGGACAAGATTTAATTGATTTTTAGATAAAATTAGAGCAAACAAAATGAGACATGTGGGCAATGAGGGCCAAGTGTTTGAGGGGTATAAAAAGGGGCAAAAAATCAGATTTCTTTCCCATTTCTTCAGCCAATTTTGAGAAAAGAGAAAGAGATAGAGAGAGAGAAGAGAGAAACTCATGTTTTCCCAACCTTCTTCCTCTAGTCTACGACGATCCAACCATCAAAGTGCATCAGGTTAAGAATTAAAGTTGTTCTACGCGATGAGACCAACAAAACCATATAAAAAATCGTGGGTTTCACCAAAATCTCAAACACAGGAGTTTCGGGATAAAGCTTTGGAAGATTGATTTTGGGTCTTTGAGACTTCTTCTATGCGGATATACGCTACAAGAGGAAGGGTTCCTTTCTTAACTAGGTTTATTTCCAACCTAGGGTTGAAATATGAAATGAATAGGGTTTTAGAGATGAATTCTCATGTATAACATCTACCTAGGGTTGTTGGAATATGAAAAATGGGTATAAGAATATGTTAAAACCAATTGTGGTATGATTTGAGTTTGATGAAATTGCTTGATATGAGTTTCATGAAGAATGTGTTGTTTAGGCATGCTATGTATTTACATTTGTGCCTTATAGGTATTTGATAAAATGCCTATGGATGTTCAAGTGAGCTAATTGAATGAAAATTGCTATAACATGTTTAGTGATGTTATGAAGTGTTATTATATGTTTTATGATATAAATGACATATGTGGAAATTGTGTATGTTATGGATAATAGATATGTTCATTATATGCCATATGAAATGATGAGCATGTGATAGAAATTACAATTGTACAATTTGATTGCATAATTATATGAAATGTAATTGCATATTTTATTTGCATAAGCATGGGTAACATCACATTCGTGAGCATTCGATACGAGTGTGGGCATATTTTTGATCAAACACCATCCTTGGTGGGTTGATATGTGGGCTCGAGAAAGTTGGACCTGGGTTCAACTGAGTAGCATGGGTTGCATTAAAAATATGTGTCGTGGTTAGTAAGAAAGGCTAGATTCTCTCTCGGGTGCAAGACCCGGTAAATTTTGGATACGCACTCCTATTGGTATTGAGTCCATAAAGTGTGTCGGTGTATGCGGAACCATTGGTTGAAGTCCATAGATGTCATGTTGGTTGGGTGACCGTTGGTGGAAGTCCATAAATACCCACTGCAAGAAAAACATAAGATTTTATAAAATGGTCATTGGATGTCTTAAAATCAATGACGAGGGCTTGGAATGTCCAGATGCATACGCATGACATAGCACTTGTTATGAGAGTTGGTAGAGGGCTCGGGTTTGTATTGCATGTGTGGGTTTCACCTCATGACATGGTATGAAATAGTAGCATTCATTTATGACATGTATGTATTTGAATGGATGCTTGATGTGATAAATTGTAAGTGAGATTTCATATGCATCTAAGTTAGGGAGTAGCCTCCTTAGGAGATACCCTATTGAGTGTGGCTTACCCTTCATGGGGATATATTTTAAGTATTGGACAAGCTTCAGGGGACGACCCTCACTTGAGCCCGTGTTGACGACGAAGCCGGATTGTGGCTCTTAAATTACATTTTGTAATCACTTATGTAATTTTGTTTTGACCTTGTGTAAATCATGTAAAAACCTTTTATTTTGGCAATAATGATACATTATTCTTTTATAAAACAAATGAATGTAGTGGGTGTTGTATGAGTTGTGTGGCTAAAAGTTGAGTTTTTGAGAAATTTGGAAAATCTGGGCTCCAGATATCGGTACGAATGCTTATAGGTACTAGTACATGACAAATAAAAGGCTCAAGTACCGGTACCACTTATTCGAGGTACCGGTACTTGTGACGCCCTAAAGAGTCAGAGGTCTAACCCATGGAAGTATACCTGTGAGTAACATATAATCCAATACCACGACGTTACACCCCATTCACCAGATCATAACCTAAGCAAACTTTGCGCAGAGTCTCTTTGTATAGGAACCCTACACAATCCATAACCTAAGCATATATTAACTGCAAGACCATTCCAAGGTCCAAACCCCAACAATTAGGTCTTATTCTTCTCCATTTACATAATTCAAAGAGAATGCCCAAGACATGAAGGCCCCTGAGTTTTCATTTTAAAATTTCAAATTCTGGGAAGAGGTATTGATACCTCTAGTACGTGGTATCGATACCTATATGTCTTAGTACCGGTATCTGAGCTAACAGTTTGCTAGTACCCCGAGTTTTTCATTTTAAAATTTCAAATTCTGGGAAGAGGTATTGATACCTCTAGTACGTGATATTAATACCTATATGTCTTGGTATCGGTACTTAAGCCAACCTATGTGTCTTGGTACCAGTACTTGAGCCCACTGTCCATTGGAGTACCAGTACGTGATGCCTAGGTATCGGTACCTCACTTGAATGTAACACCAGTACAATAGAGAATAAAATTGTAGAAGGTTGGAACAAAGCAAGAACGTTCGAACGTCAACCTACGTTCGAACCTCCTTTGAAATCCTGCCAAGACCAACTACTGAGACATGTCGTGTTGCAGTAAACAAAAGGGAAATGCTGAGGTACTTGAGTACCACGTTCGAACGCCAACTCATGTTCAAACGTCCTCTGGAATCCTGAGAAGACTACACCACTAGAACTTGACATGTTGCAAGAACCACAGAACAGAAGTACTTGAGTACAACGTTCGAACTTCAATCCACGTTCGAACGTTGTCTTGAGTGACTGAGGACCAAGTTGCTAAGTGTAAAGTCAAGGTTGTTCAAAACGTATGGAAGTGACTAAGTCAGAGACCAAGTCAGTGACCACAGGCCACTTGAGTAGAAGAAATCAAACATCATCTCATGTTCAAACGCCCTCAAAGCAAAGGCAGACTTAACGTTCGAACGCCAGATCACGTTCGAATGTCCCCCTGCAAACTGCCTGCAGAATAATTGATTCCCATAGGTGGCAAATACTATTCACTCATCCTCACCTATCTCCTATCCCCCTTCCCTTCATTGCCTATAAATACTCCCTTGTTGGGAGTTTAAAAGGCATTCTTCCTCTTGTAGAGTAAATAAGGGAGCAATCTTTTCTCTTGTAAAGTAGAAAGTTTTAAGTAATCTACTTCTTGAACATTTCTTATCTATGTCAATATTTTCATTTGTATCAACCATGATGGAGGCTTAGACTCCCCTTGTAGTTGAAGTCTTTTATTTACTCATGCTAAGTCTTTACATTCATATTGTGACAACCATGATGGAGGCCTAGACTCCCCTTGTAGTTGTGCTTGCTTTTATTTACAAGTATCAAGAGAGATAACTCAACTTTTGGTTGTGGTGGAAACCCTCCAAAAGTAACTAGCTTTCTTCTACTTTCGTTATTTATGTCTTTCACTTCCAATGCTTGAGCTTCCTTCTTTCTTAGAAGAGTGAAACTTTTCCACTTTTTTAGAGCTTTACCAAAGCCGTGAAGGGTGGGACGTGATTCACTTATTCTTCATTGAAGATTAACTTTTCGTTTATTGTACTCTCACTTAGTAGCTCCTCCACTTGGAGGGATGAATATCACTCACTTGTCTAGCATGACCAAAGCCATGATGAGTGAGTAGTTCTTCATTCACTCTTAAGTAATAGGTGATGAATATGTAAAGATTACCCGGAAGTTATGTTTGTGCAACTCCTTTATGCTTTAATGACTTATATTCCACTTGTTCATTGGATGATTGAATGCATCTAGAAAAGCTAAGGTATTTTGTATAACCAAGGGTTCCTTCTATGATACAGATGACTCCTGCATAGAAAGACCCAGTGGTTCAAGACAAGCACCCCGGCTAGCTCTTCATGACATCTTTTCAATCTCCAACATTATTGCGCTTTATTCAAAGAATGGACCATTAATACCATGGTTGGATGTCTTGTAGAAACACTTGCTTATTTGTAGACAGGTTAAGTCTCGGCACAGAAAATTCTTGGAAACTTCTAGAAAGGCATCGGAATCATGTGCTTAATCCTTACAGTCCATCTTTATCCTCCGATTAACTTGCTGTTGACACGGGAGTTAATTGATTCATAAATCATAAACATAATAAACCGGATAATCAATTACATGTTCTAATCCTCGAGCTAAAGGGTGGCTGTTACATTTTGAGAATCTTATATTTTGTCTAGAAAACTCTTGGAAAGAATTTGTTATTCTATTCAGGAAATCCCACAACTTCAAATCCTCAAGATTCCAGTTACTTGGTCTCTATCACTGCTTACTTCTAAACACTAATCATAGTTCCCTGTGGATTCAACTCCAGACTTCATCGGATTATTACTACAACTTGACCGCCTACACTTGGGTGTACACATTTCGGATCAAGTCAGTACCTATGTTATCTGACAACGTGTTACTGATACTTAGGTACTGGTACCTGAGCTGAGATTTTCCCCAAATCTTTCCATTTTCAACTCTTAGCCATCTAAACTCATTCCATGTTCAACCAAACTCACACAACATTCAATTACATCAAAATATTGTCCAATAGAGTTTATTACATATCTTTTTCTACAAAAATTTAAAAGTTACATAGTTAATTATAGAATGCAACTCAAAAGTCAATATTTGACTCCGCCATCAACATGGGCCCAAGTGAGGGTTGTCCACCAACGTTTGTCTAACACCTGAAATGTATTCCCTATAAAGGGTGAGCCACGCTCAATAGGGTATTTTTTAAGGAGGCTACTCTCCAACCCAGATGCATATGAAATGTTCGCATGCAATTCATCAATCAATCATCTATTCAAGAATATACAATTTATAAATGAATACCACAATGTCATGCCATATCATGAGATGAAACTCACCCATGCAATATAACCTGAGTCCTCCACTAGCTCCTATAACACATGTCATATCATGCGTATGTATCCGGGCATTTCAAACATCCACCATTGATGTTACATATCCAATGACCATTTTATAAAATCTTTGTATCTTTTTTGGGTTGGTAATTTATGGACATCAAACGAGGGTCTACCAGTCCACACGACATTCGAGGACACCACACCCCAGGCTCTGAGTGTGCTTACACACTTTTTTAGAATTTCACCACAATGCAAATGAGTGAATCAAGTAATAGGGCCTTGCAATAGAGGGAGAATCTATCCTTTCTTCCTACACCCGACACACATTTTCAATACAACATGTGCGACTTAGTCGAATCTAGATCCAACTTTTTCGAGCCCATGTCTCAAACCCACCGAGAACAGTGTTGGATCAAAAGCATGCACACACACCCACACACATGTCAATTACCCATGAATGCGATGCTACCCATGTATAAGCAAATGTAATGTACAATTTTTATTACCATATCATGATCATGTTATGAATATATCCAATGTCTATCAACATTCCTCGATTTCTCAATTGTCAATTATGTCATAAAGCATATAATCATAATCCACAACACCACCAAACATGTTATAACATATTCTATATACATAACACACTTAATCAGCCATAGACATTTTATCAAACACCTACAAGACACATAGATTATGTAAACACATAGCATGCCCACAACAACACATTTCTCATGAAATTCCAAATCAAGCAATTTCATCAAAATTAAATCATGCAAGAATTGTTTCTAACATAGTCTTATACCCATGTTTCACATTTCAACTACACTAGATATGTGTTTTACATGAGAATGTATCTCTAACACCCTACCTATTTCATATTTCAACCCTAAGTTGGAAATAAACTTACTTAAGAACGGGACTCTACCTCTTGAAGAGTAAATTTGAGTAGAAGAAGTCCCAAAAGCTCCAAATCAAGCCTCAACTTTGATTCCAAAAAATTTGTCTTTGATATTTTGGCTAAACTCACAATTTTTGATATGTACGCGTAGCTCTTGTCGCATAGAACAACCTTTGTTCTTGGCCTGAAGAGATCCAAAGGTTGAATCACTGTAGATTGAAGGAAGAAGGTGGATAAACCTTGACTTTTCTCTCTCTTCTCTCTCTCTCTCAAAATTTTTAGGCCAAAATGGGGGAGAAATTTAGATTTTTCCTCCCTTTAAATACCCCATAGTGCTTGGCTCTCAATGCGCCACACGTCCTGTCTTTTTCTAATTCGATTTTGTCCAAAATTAATTAAATCTCGTTTCGTGTTAAGTTCAGTATATTTTTATTTAAACTAAATTTAAATTATTTCCTAGGTTCTATGAATAAAATTTAATCGCGTTTACTTTAGTTGCGCGACTCTAGATTGCTTTGTAAAATGCAAAAAATTTGACTGTCTTGGAATTTGACAAAAATTGACTATGTAGTTAGATTTTGTGAGATGAATCCAACGGTGAGTTCCATTTCGTCATCTGACTTCTATAAAAATTTGAATTTTCAACCCCTAATGTAACGACTAATTATCATTTTGCTATTTTTTACAAAATTTTAAATTTTTTGGGTTTTACAGTTCCTCTTCCCAAAAACTAAAATTTTAAATGTAACCTTGCCAAGCCTTCACACCTTGAATTCCTTTATTTGGATGATGTAAATGGTTAAATATTAAGTCCTAAACCTTGGGGTTTGGAACTTAGAATGGTTATATGAATAATACGTGAACAGGTTATGTGTTGGGCAGTGCTCCCATACAAAGGAGACTCTGTCTGTATTCCATTTTGTTACGATTCCAGTGAAGGGGTGCAATGACATGGTGGCGGATTATACGGTACTCACGAGTATTTCTGCGGGTTGATGGGTGATCAATGAGTTAAGAAGGACTCTGAAATTTTAGAGCGTCATAGTTTAGCTATTATTCTAAAATTACCTATAACTTGAAAATTGAATTGAATTGCAAAAGACTTAGTAGTCCTGTTCATCTCTCCAAGACTCTTATTAAAGCATGTGTGCTCATATGCTTTGACGTTAGGGGCATTGGTGGAGCCAAAGAAATTATTGTAGGATGGACACATTATTAAGTTTTTTTTTTCAATTGACCATATAAGTCTATAATTTCATTTTTACTACAATTATATTTAATAATTAAAATCTTGTTAAATGTAAAAAAAAAGTTAAAAACTGATATACATGTACAAATAACAAATAAAATAAAAAATTAGTTATAACTTCTTATTGAGAATGAGGCTAATGATTCCCATTTCTAATTGGCTGTGATGAGTTTTTATCATTTAAAAGCATTATAAATTAATGTCCTCAACAATAAATTTTCCTCTATACAAAATTAAGACAACAATCTTTATGACCCTATAATTTATTATATAATGAAACTTATTTCTATACACTAATAAAATAACCCTACAATTTAAAAAAAATATAAAATAACTCTAATATGTTCAAAACTGATTCAGATATGTTTGAAACGTTTCTAAAAGTTAAGAATAATGTTAGTTGCACCTAATTTGAGTTTTAATTGGTAGGGAACCAATAACTTGTGACCATTAGATACATAGTGAAATTATTAAATATTGAGACTCACTATTAAGCTTAATATCATAATGCATTACATTCTTAAATTAGGTCTCAATAATATTGCTCAAAAGTTAATAATCATGTAGGTAAAAATTTATTCATATCAATATCACTAGAACATCTATAACTACTAATAAAAGGAAGCTAGTAGGAAATTTTTTGATTTCTTATTCTACCCCTACTTAATCATATAATGGCAATTATGTCCTACTTATTATTTTAACTCTTATACCCTTTCTTTTCTAAGAATAAATATTTGTAATTACATGTGCAGAATACATAGTATTACCTGTAAGAAGACCTTTCATATTCATAATATTGGAGAAAATTTAAAAACAATATAAGAATAACATGCTTTCCTTCCAAACTCTCACTTTCCAAACAGAAGAGAAATATTCTCTCTAATAGTAGAAGCTACTGGTATTTTTGTTCTTCTCTATAACTTCCATAACTCCCTCTATTTCTGAATTTTGCTTTTATTTTTTTCCTCTGCAAGTTATTATGAATCTTATGAAAGTAGACTTGTAAACAATATTGAAGATGACGAGTTCAAAATGCATTAATTTTTGTTATGTGATTTTTTTTTTGTATTAGTGTTTTAGCTTCATTTAATGTTATCTTACTATCAACTAATGCTTTGATGATCTATTTTAAGTGTAATATAGGACTTTAAAAGAATGTGATGTGTCTTATTCACTGTTTAGATTCAAATTTTTTATTTATTTACTACTCATTTTTAATTTAGAAATTTGATTTGCTAGGGTCTTGGTGCCTGAGATTAACTTTTGCAACTATATGCAAATTCTACTTGTTAATTAACTTGATCCGAAATGTGTATACCCAAGTGCAGGCGGTCAAGTTGTAGTAATAATCCGTTTAAGTCCGGAGTCGAATCCACAAGGAACTATGATTAGTATTTTGAAGTAAGCAGTGATAAAGACTAGTAACTGAAAACCTTGAGAGTTTGAAGTTATGAAATTTTCTGGATAGAATATAAGATTCTTTTCAATGGGTTTTACTAGACATAATATACGATAAATTCTCAAATGTAACAACCACCTTTTAGTTTGAGAATCAGAACATGTAGTCAATCATACGGCTTATTGTACTTGTGCTTTATAATTCAATTAACTCCCGTGTCAACAACAAGTTAATCGAAAGAAAAAGATGGACTGCGAGAATTAAGCACATGGTTTCGATGCCTTTCTAGAAGTTTACAAGAATTCTCTGTGCCGAGACTCAACCCCGTTTACAAACAAGCAAGTGTTTCTACAAGGCATCCAACCATGACATTGCTGTTCCATTCTTTAAATAAGGCACAATAATGGTGAAGATTAAAATATTGTCATGAAGATCTAGCCAAGGTACTTGCCTTGAACCAACGGTTATACAAGGTACCTTACCTTTGCTAGATGCATTCAATCATTCAACAAGCAAGTTAAATATAAAGCATTAAAGTATAAAAGAAATGCACAAATATAACTTTTGGATAATTTATACATATTTATCACCTCTTACTAAAGAGTGAATAAGGAACTACTCACTCTTCATGGCTTGGGTACAGCTAGAAAATTGAGTGATACTCATCCCTCAAAGTAGAGGAGTTACAAAGTGAAACACACTAAACAAGGAGTTGATCTTTAACAAAGAATAAGTGAATCACGTTCCACCCTTCATGGCTTTGGTAAAGCTCTAGAAAAGTGGAAGAGTTTCACTATTTTAAGAAAGAATGAAGCTCAAGCAATAGAAGTGAAAGAAATGAATAATGAAAGTAGAAGAAAGCTAGTTACTTTTGGAGGGTTGTTTCCTCAACCAAAAGATGGAGGGTTGCTTCCTCAACCAAAATATGAACTATTTTCCTTGATACAAGCAAATATAATTCTAAGACTAGCTATATGAGTGGGAGTTTAAGCCTCCATCAAGCTCTCTACCAGTCTTCCTATGTCTCCCACAATGGGAGTATTTATAGACCAAAAGGAGGGAGCAAAGTAGTGTGGAGGAATAGTGCAAGGCATTCAAAGTCCAAGTAAAAGTCCCAATGTCCGGAGAGAAAATCAACCACTCTACAACCTGTCTGTGGAGATTGTTCGAACGTGATCTGACGTTCGAACGTTGTTTTTGTTATTGCTTTATGGGCGTTCGAATGCCAGATAGGGTCTGACTTTCTTACTCAAGTGACCTGTGGTCTTCTGTAGAAACCTATTTCCACACTCCATGCACATCTTGGCGCTTTGCACTCATCATCTTGGTCCTTAATCAATTTAAGTGGATGCTCGAACGTGAGTTGGCATTCGAACGTGGTACTCAAGTACCTCAAGGTCTTCCTTCTTGGCTGCAACACGCCATGTCTCAGCAGTCTGGTCTTCACATGATTTGAAGTATTGTTAGAACATTGATTGGCGTTCGAATGGTCTTGGCTTGGTCTAAGCTGTTCCAATTTTTCTCTAGAATATGCTGGTGTTGCATGAGAGTCTGATATTCATTGCCTTTGGTCTCTTGTGCAATTTATAACCTGAAATGTCATCATTTAAACTCTATCAAAGTATAATTGGTCTTAAAGATGCATATAAATATGCTAATTTTGACTACTAATCACACACCCCCAACCTAAATATTGCTAGTCTCTAGTAATACAACAACAATGGAATGTAAATATATTTCTAATGCCTTTTTTGTAGGTCATCCGGTTTCAGTTAGCTTATGCTACAAGCCATTGAACCACTAGGTTTACCCTAATGGACTATTGTTGTCTCGTGAGGGTTTTTAGTGAAGCTATCCACAAACTTCAGGTGAATAGATGTGTATGTGGGATTTCTGGTTAAAGTAAATTAGCATCATGGTCGTTGGGACTCCCAACCCTCAATTTTGACTTACACCGCATGCCCCTTTTTCATAGGTATTTATTATATACAAAAATTAACATTAGTCACATTGGCATTTGAAATTCCCTGTGTAGTAGGAATGACCTTTCTAGAAATAAGAAGTGTTACATAACAAACATTCCACTTTTTCACTCTCCATGGATAACTTTGATCTCACAAACCTCTCTTAGAAATTCCCTCAGCAAAAATTCCCTTTGATTATAGTGACTTGTCTTTCAAAGGGCATCTGATCAGAGGATGACCAATCGAAAAACCACATACGCAATTAGTATGGGAGTGAAACTTTTAGAAAGTAGACTAATCATGTCCTTGGCATAATCTCTTGGAAGAATATTGATGCAATTAACGAAATATTATTTAACATACCCCAACCTTCGGTCGACAACACACACATGCATCAGACTTGAGATCAATTAGGGCTTTGTATAGATTATAATGTGGCCAGAGGTCAGTGGCTAACAAAATGACGTCAATGGTGTTCAAAAGCTATCCTTTTTCTATGTAGTGTAACACACATCTTTCTAGCTTCTTAACATTTTTCCAGGGAATGGTATTTCTTTTTCTCATTTTTCTCATTTTTCACTTTCTTGGCAATTCCTTGTCTATTTGTCTATTTGTCTCTTTTCTTTTTCGGTTGTTTTTACCAATTTTTCTTTCATTGAACAGTAGCCACCATCGTCTTTTTTATTTTTCTTGCATTTTTGTATCATGCTGATTTATAAGAGGGTGCAAGAAAATTAGATAGTAAGGATGTTAAGTGTATTCTCTTGTGGCTCAGTTATCATATGGGTTTTTCGAAAAAGAAATCATTCATTGAAGGCTCAAGCATGGTTGACTAGAGATATTCTTTTAAAAGAAATGGCAAAGGCTCAAAGTCAAATCAAAGATGACCTAAGATCCTTTCTCAAGTATGTGCACATGTATGTGTCGTATGCAAAGGCTCCCCGTAGGAGATCACTTTAGTTGCATCAATCAAAGCAAATGTAATGACATTATTCAAAAATAGATAGTAAAAAAATTTTCTCGAGTAAATGCTTGATATCCTCTCAAAAACATTACAAGGCTCAAAACTTACCATGGTATCTTTTGTTATCTCCACTGGTTATGTCGGGTTTTTCAGGGAATGTTGGTTATATATCGATTCCATTTTCAAGTCTGATCATTTTGTACATTAAGAATAACAAAACTGATGTACATTTTATATTTCGAGCATAGAGACAATACCATTGTTCTAGGATTTGTGGTTTTAAGTCTACATTGCTAACTTATGTGTCAAACCGATCACGTGATTAGTTACTTTAACAAACGGTCTCAAAATCCACAATTGTTCCATCATTTATTAACAAATAACATTATTATGCTAGATCTACACATGCATTTAAACAGATAAGAGTGATAAACTAAACCATTCATTTCACAAAATATGATCGATTAGCACCAACAATAGAGATTCAATTCATCCATAAAAGAAGTGACCAAACACAAAAACTTCAAATATCCACAATAATTACCAAAGAACAAACTTATCCACCAAAGAAGAAACAAACACAAAGACTTCAAATATCCACAACAAACTACCAAAGAAGAAGCTTATCCAAAGAAGAAACAAACAAACAACTATCAAGAACAGAAATAACTCCTCCTCACTCTCCTTCAGATCCACCATCTCTGCCAGCTCCTCCAGGTCCACCCCTCAGTAGGTGAAGGATCTCATCCTTCTTAGCTTTGATGCTAAGCATGATGTCTTGTAGAGAGCACCGGGTGTTGGTGCTAGAATTAGGGCCTGTCTCCTTATGGGGCTGCTCTCTCTTTTCCTCCAACTCTCTCTCCTCCTCTTGGTCCAGCTCATCTTGCATCTTGCCAATTCCTTGGATAGGGGGCTCCTCTTGTCTTGCCGTCAGGCCTCCACTGTGGCCTTGGCTCCTCCGGAAGGACGCCTTGTTTAGTGGTCCCATTGGCTTTTGAATTGTTATTTCAGGCCTCACCTTGATCCTGTGGTCTTTGCACATTTTAGTCACTAGGGTGCCAACGGAAGCGAGTTTCGCTTCACATCGCATCCCTTCTTCATCTTTGTCAAAATAAGGGAGGGGATGTCTATGCTTTGGTCATTCCCAAGTGCATAAAGTAACCGGGCTATATCGGGTAGGATTTAATTTTTTTGTCCTATTGGAGCAAAGTTTGACACCGCAATCAGATTTAACATTTTGTATTTATCAATGAGCTCCCCTTGTTAGAGAAATCTCTGCCTCGACCAAGAAAAACCAGTCATCCTTGTTAGCTCCACCCCCACCACGTTCAATGCCACTTTCTTTTTCCGGGGGGGGGGGGTAGGTGGGCTTGGGTACCCGAGGTACCTCTTGTCTTATTTCCCGAATGTAATCCTCATGCACATCAATATGTGCCTCCCTCACATATGTTTGAATTGCCCTAGTGATGATCTTGGTGTTGGAGTAGAATTTTCACACCAAGTCAATCATGGCCTCGCCGTCGTTTCACAAAAACAACACCCAACCTCTCTTCTCCATATCCGCCAACAAACCCAACTCATCAAAATCAGTCAATACCACGTCTCACTCACAAACAATAGTGTGGTTTTGGTAGAAATTTTTGTACCTGTCAGCTTTTAGTACCGTGGGAAATAGGGTCTTGTCATATCTTCGCATAATGGGTGGCCTCCCCTCTCTCACTTCGATGATTTCCTCCACCATATTAGGCTCCTGGTTTATTGGGTTGCGCTTAGTAGGCAGTTTGACTCTTGGAGGCATGCTGTTTCGGTTTTGAGGTTGTGAGAGCTTTGAAAGTTTTGATTTTCTTGTGAAAATGAGGGTTTTTGATGTAGAAATGGCTTTGGGGTGGTTGATTTTAGGTAGAAATGGGGAATAAGGGGTGCTTTGAGGGTTGGGTAATGAAAAATCACCCTAGGGTTTGGAGGTTTTGGACTGAAGAAGACGAACTAGGCTTTTATAGCTTGAGAATTTATGTTCGAACGTCACTTACGTTTGAACGTATATAGAAGGATTTTAAACAGATCGTTCGAACGTGAGTTTCGTTCAAACGTGGTGAGTTCCCAGTACTTTTGAGTTCTGTCAGAGACCAAAGTACTGTAAGCTCATGTCGTTCTAACGTTCTATTGGCGTTCGAACGTGGTACTCTCGTTCGAACGTTCAATTGACGTTCGAGCGGGCTGACCTCCTAGTACTTTTTGTTTCCATAAGAGCATCTCCAACCACGCTCAATAAAATAGCTATTCAAAATATATTTAAATATTATATTCACTACTTTAGCTGTCCACTTTTTAAAATTCACTCCAACCACGCTCTCTATTTTAGCTAACTATTTTAACTAACTTTAACTAACTTTCAATAATATAATTTAAAAATGTCACGTGGCATAACACGTCAGCGCCATAATGATGTTGTGTCGTGCCACATCATAAAATTTTAAATTTTAAATTATACAACGGTCATATTTTCAACGGTCATATTTTTGAAAATGTATAAATACAATCTCCCCCTTCTCATTGTCATACATCTCAAGTTTATTTTACTAATATTGAACTCATATTTCCTTGCTATGGCTCATAATGGTAATTTGATGATGATGCTTAATGATTCTGACTCCGATGATGACTTGGAGATGTTAGCGGTTGCTGCTATGGCAATGGAGGAACTCAATATTGAGAACAACTCTGTAATACGTCATGGTTCTATTCAAGGTCATTCTATTATTTTTCGCAATCGAGTTGAAGGGCATGAGAGACTTTATCGTGATTATTTTTCAGAATCGCTTACCTATCCCTCAAATTTATTTTGAAGGAGGTTTCGAATGAATCGATCTCTTTTCGTTCGTATTTTATCCATGGTGGAAGCTTATGATACATACTTTGTCTAAAAAAAGGATGCTGTTGGGAATATTGGCTTGTCTTCCCTTCAAAAGATGAATGCTGCTATAAGAATGCTTGCTTATGGAGTTGCAGCAGATGTTGTTGATGATTATGTGAAGATCGCGAAAGCACCACAATAGAAAGTTTGCAAAGATTTGTATCGGCCATAGTAGCAATTTATTCTGATGAGTACCTCAGGTCACCAAATAGCGCAGACATTGCTAGATTATTAGCAATCGGTGAGAGACGTGGGTTTCCTGGGATGCTAGGTAGCATTGACTGCAAACATTGGAGATGGAAGAATTGTCTAACAGCATGGAAAAGTATGTACTCTGGGCATGTTCATGAACCAATAATTATTTTAGAGCCGGTGGCTTCATATGATCTATGGATTTGACATGCCTTTTTTGGTTTACCTGGATCCCACAATGATGTAAATGTTCTAGAATGTTCTTCTGTTTTTACTCTTCTTTCGGAAGGTAGGGCTCCTTCGGTAAATTACTCCGTCAATGGAAACGAATATACTATGGGATATTATCTTGCTGATGGTATATATCTAAAGTGGGCTACGTTTGTCAAAACAATTTCATGTCCAAGAGGCAATAAACAAATAAATTTTGCACAAGCTCAAGAGTTAGCTAGAAAGGATGTTTGAGAGAGCTTTTGGAGTGCTCCAAGCACGATTTGCTATAGTTTGTGGACCTACACGTTTCTGGAAACTTGAAGTGATTAAGGATATTATGAAGGCATGCATAATATTGCATAACATGATTGTCGAGGATGAGAGAGACAGTAATGAAATAGACTTTGGTTATGATACAACAAATGAAATTCCTACTCCTACATTGATATCCGAACGGAGTTCAGAATTGCTTCAATTTATTCATACTCAACATCGCATTCGAGACAGAGACACTCATTCGAGACTCCAAACTGATCTAGTCGAGCACTTGTGGAATATGCATGGAATGTCTACGAATATTTAAACATTCATTGTCTATGAATATTTTAAGCTCGCATAATATTACAATATTTGTTTGTTGTACTACTACTCAAAACTTGTTTGTCTATGAATAAGAAAGAACTACATTTTTCTTTGCCATGATTTCCATCTAGAGACGCTTAAAATATTCAGCTTGAATCGGAGGTATGACACTCGTATCCATCAACATTATTATCTGTTCCTCCTTCATTTGCTCAAGTTGTACCTTCTCCTGTTTCACAAACCAACATTTTTTTCCATGATTTCGACTTTCTTCTCTGCCAACATCTTTTTCTCCTATTTCATTTCTTCAAACATTTTCATGAAAAAGGTTGAAGTTGAATTATCGCCTTCAGAGAGTTTGCTCTTTAACTTTCTTGCTCGCTCTTTCGTAGCCTTCCTTCCATTTGGTCTCTCCAAGTCCCCACTGTCGTCTCCCATGTTTACCGATTCTGGTGTTGAAGGATTAGAGCTGCTAGGAGTTGCACCAATTTTTGTTTTTTGTTTCTTGGACTGAGAATCCTTCATCCATTTTGGGTGATACCGTAACTCATCCCAACAATGTTCAAATGGAAAAGATGATTTATAAAGTTCCTTGTACACTTTCTTTGCATCACGAACCTGAAAATTGTACAATAATACTATGTATCATAAAAGAAAAATGCCCTATTTTCACACTTGTAATTAAAATACACTCATACATTGTCTTTCTCAGTCAGACCACTTTGATTCAACATTTCAATTTGGTCAAAGCAACTATAAAATTTATTGGTGGCTAGTTGAATTGTCGACCAACGATTCATCAAAGAAACTTGATTGTGATTACAATCTGACTGGGGTTTGTATTCGTTGAAGTACTCCCAAACCCTTTGCCAATACCTTTTAGATTTTTGCTCATTCCCATGCATGGCATCCACGCTAATATTAAGCCAACCGAGATTAAAACTAAGTCCTCCTCAATTGAAAAGTTGCCGCCTCAAACCTTTTTGGTGGTGGATTCTATTTGAGGTGATGTTGGTGAAGAATGACTTATTTGGTCTACTAATTGAGTGTTAAACTCAACGTTTGTTCCATTGTTCAAGAGATTGGTGAAGTAAAATCCATGTTCATCCATCAGCAAACCTACACTATTGATGAAAAAAGTTCAATAGAAAGGTGCATAAAGGTTCACTGTTGAAATTAGGCAGAAAATGACTAATAACAATCATGCTACAAGAGCATTTGGGAGCCTGAACAAACAAAGCATCAGAGAGATGAACCGGTCAATGAGAATAATTCTAGCATTCCAGATGAACCAGTCAAGAGATCAACTCAAAAATAACATTCCAACACTATTAATGAGAATAATTGAAAATGTGATTTCCTGCTATAACAGCTTGCTATACAAGACCAAACATTTCCTGTTTTTTGCAGATGCATTCAACAAAAACCATATGGCTAAGAGCCCAAGAAATTTCCATATAGGAGTGAGCTGAGTTATGTGTAATTCCCGACTAATGTAGTTTTGTTATTGAAATTTTTAACTCATTTTGTGCTTATAAAAAGATCAGATCAGATAAGCCTCCAAAATCAATTGAACTTTTCTAGTAAAGTTACTCCCAGTAATATCAAATTCAACAAGATTTGAAGCATTAGATAATGAAACTGGAAGGATTCCACTAAACCCATTATGACCAACATTAATCACTTGCAAATTAGGAAGAGTGAAGCCTATGTCTAATGGCAAATTCCAAGAATTTTTGGTATTCATTACTAAGAGATCTTCGGTATTCATTACCTTCATCTTTTATCAGCAAGCAAATTGAGGCGTTATCTTCTTGTATCAGCAAGCAAATTTTCGGTATTCAGCTAACTTTCTCAGAAATTTAGCTGAGGTTTAAGGTTTTT
>CAUOFW020006621.1:0-23441 GCA_963454935.2 Ilex paraguariensis | reverse complement strand
CATTATTCATGAAATATAAGTTTTTTTTGTCACTGTTTGAAACTATTGCAGAAGAAGGGCTGGAGAAGTTATACCTTTTGAAAGAAAGTGATATACTTAATTTGAATGGAACTTGCAAACTTTTTTTTTCAATTAAACATATTTGTTTTAATTTTAAATGTTATTATGTGTGGCTAATGGACTAGACTTTTGGGCCCAATTCTATTTAGCATTTCATTGTTTGTTAGGATATCTTAGGCCCAATTCTGATATACTTAATTTGTTTATATAGATCATACTTTAAGGCCTATGAAATTTGGGAGCCTTCTTCATGGTTGAGGCTTGAAGCCACTCCTTTAATTCCTATACTGTTGTTGGGGGCTCTATTGCAGTTTTATCGAGCCTCTCTCTCTTCATATGATTCACGAATCAACTTAGTGACCGTATGAAGAAAGAGGGCGAGACTCTCGTGGAGAGCCAAACGTCCTCAAGTATGTCAATACAACAGGAAGTTAATCTTAATCAGATTTATCATTCTTATGATTTAACGCCATTTTTTAATGAAAACTTTGACAAGCAGTCTACGACACTACTTACATACTAGATACATTTGGGTTTTATAAGGTCAAGGGACTCAAACTAAAGACATGCATATATACAACTTGACACTTGTTTGGCCATTGAACTAATGTCAACAAATTAATATTTAAAATTTAATTGTAAACAAAGAAAGATTAAATAATGCATGTAGAAATGGAATCATGCGGAAAGTGACATGTAGTATCACCATTTAATGGGCCGTATTTGTGGGCCTCAAACTGACAACCATTCATACAGCCAAGACAAATTAAAAAATATGGGCCTTCGTCACACCTGTGGGCCTCCATGTGGCTAACGATGGGTTGTCAGGCTTTCAAACCAGCGTTTGGGCCGCATGTTTCACTGAGCCTCACACAAATACGATGATTGTTTTGTTTACCACCATAAACATTAGGGTTTTTCGGTGGCAAGTACAATGTTATACTCTTTTTGAGTCAACTAATTGTTGTAGACGTGTGTTGCACGTAGACTATTATAAGCCTGAAATTTTGTGTAGTAAACTCGAATATCACTACATTAAACCCTAGACCTTCTACAATAAAAAAAATGAATGAGCCCAAAAAGAGTGAAAAAAATGGGCAAACAAAAAGGAGTTACAAAAGAGCAAATATCGGGTGATACAACATGTGCCGCTAGTGAGGGGTTCGGGGAAAAAAAAGAGCAAAAAAGCAATATTGTATGGGTAAGTGAATGAATAAGTAATGACTAAAGGATGTTTCAGAGACGATGAGTGATTCTCTGTATAAAATGAGTGATTCTCTATACAGAACCAGTGCATAAAAAACATGAAAAAGTCACTTGATGAACCTAGAAAGTGAACCTCTTGGTGAACTTTAGAGGCAGCAGTTGAAATGGGGAAGATACCTACACAACACTTCTTCAATATCTTGTCATAGCAATTAGCTTTTAACAATGTCCTCGGCATTTGTCTAAAATCATCATATTAACCAGAAAGGTCCCCTTAATTAGTTCCCAAAAAAAAAAAAACAACAGGAAAGGTTTCGTACTTTGTTTCTTTGTTCATTTACTTGATATGTGGTGTATTAGATTTGAGAAATTATCTTGTTCTCCATGTTGTGATCTTCAGCTTTATCATTTAGTCCACAAGTTGATGATGAAGAAGAAGAAAAACAAATTAACCCGTAGCTAAAAGAAGTCAATTTAAATACGTAAGCCTTCTTGAACCATTTATATGCTATAATCCATACTTAAAAATCACCACCCTTTAAATAACTAAGTTACATGAAAGAAGAAGTATAGTAAACTATTACATTATCTCAAGAACATCACTTTTTAATATCTCTTGAATCTCTCCTTTTGAAGAAGGCTCAGCTGTAGTTGGGACAGACTGTGAGACCCTTTTGTAATTTTGTAATTTGGCTATATATACACATACAATGTGGAAAATAAACTAATTGTTAATATTTTTACAAATGAAGCAAAAAAAATTCTGGTAACGTTGTAATTTATACAAGATATATTAGATCAATAATGGTGATTAGGAACATTCAAAAACAGGGATAGCTTAGAGTGGGAGAAAGATAAGACCAAGCAAACTATAAACCTATGCAGAAATCTGCATTTTAAATTTGCAACAATTCTTACCATGGAGCTCCTCATGTTCTAATAATGGGAACTGTAAGAGATAAAAAAAACGACAAATATGTATGAAGAATTGGTATTTCTAGTAAATATATGTTTCTGAACTAAATCTCTTAGTCTTCTCCCTCCTACAAAATGAACAAACTGTCCAAGATTGAAGTATTTCGATCGAAAGTACTCCGATACTTAAGTCAGTAATGAGTTTGAATCAATTGCAAAAAGATAAGGAGAGTGCAACGTACCTTTTACTTTGGCTCCTTTTACTTTTTATAGATCCTGTTTAGTTAGGGTTTCTATGAATTTTGATTCAAGGTGACATACCTTCCTCCAATCAAGCGATTCAGTTTGGGAAACTACTGAAATCCCTCTAGCAGTTTCCTTGGCCTATAATTAAGCTCATTAGCTTATCTTAGATGCCTAAATTTTTGGCAAACTTTTATCTTTCCATTTATTGTTTCAAAACAGTTCGGTTATGACGAGGGCCGAGCTCTTTCATTATTCACCTAACACCTTGAACAACACGGTTCGGTAAGAGCTGAGCTCTTTCGTTGCTTGCCGAACATATTGGTTAGTTCGGCTAGACCTGTTTGATTGATATCATTCTCACGTACCTTGTCTTGTCATCCTTACGTGAACTCATTTAATGTCATGATACGTGTAATCATGGGAGCCACCCCTTCAGGAACATAATAACAAAAGCATTCCAGATGTTGCATCTACTTTCTTGAGCCATCCAAACATAAAAGAATAAAATTTACAGATCAACAGTTCGAAAGGCCAGGCTGTTGGTAATATGCATCAATTGAAGTGAAGAGCCAGAAAATTTGTTGTTGCTGTGAAGATCCAGAAAATTAAAAAAAGATCAAAAATGCAACTATATATTGAAGGTAAATAAAATAGTTATTTTAAAATACATACTGTCAAAGATTAAATGAGTGACTTAATAACAGTTGTTGGATTTAGGGAAAAATTAACGTTATATACAAATTGCTCGATATCGCTTTGAATTCTAACTGCCAACCTGCTTCGTTGATGTTTTGAACTGTTAACAAAGTCATGGAAGATCAACTGGTTTGTCTGCTAAAGAGTAACTGATACATTAGTTGCATGGGCAAGAGAGGGATAGAGAGAGAGATGTAAGAGGCATTGGTTTGGGCAGCATTACCCAACTGTCATCATTGACAATTCGTTTGCATTATTGAGGTTGGCATCAATCTCACGCTATACATTGTTAGTAATTAATGAGGGTAATTAATTTTGCACTAATATTACTCTATACAATTGTTTAAGGGTAATGATTAACTCTAAAAGAGCAGTATGTGCATTAACTATATACAGTGATTGTGTTACTGTGATTGTCCCAGTAACTACCAAGCCTAATAATAATAGTTGTTATGGGTTAGTTTTGATGTTTATTAAATAGTTAACTATCACTGTCACTGTGACAAAATTGTGCGAAAAGAAATAATATAAGAGCAAAGAGAGAGAAAATAGATATATTCAATGGAATATTAATGTAATTTTAATAGAAAAATATGCATGATCAGCTCAAGGTCAAAATAGGAAAAAAAAAAAAAGGTCCATTGAATGTGCTTATCAAATATTACATATCATGTTTAATGACCTAACATTTTCACGTATGTAATTACTAACAAAATAAATTGTCGTTATTCTGAATTTAAATTTTTACTAAATAATAAGAGCATGAGATACGTCCTGTTTGTTAACCCAAATTCAACACTTAAAATGATGTATTCGGCAAATAACTAAAATTAAACTCTCTTAATATACTGTTAAGTACTCCTTAAAAATAGGCTATAATATTAAATAAGAGATTCTTTACTTAATTCGAAAGTTGAAAGATGAAAACACTCAACAAAACTTCTTTAATAATATTTACAATATGACAATTATATCCCAAAATATTTTACAATCCTATTAAAACTCTAATTAGTCTTATCTCCAAAACCCTTAACTTACCAATCCTCTAAGCTGAGCGTCTTATTCAGTAGGTAACAAGGAAGTTTCTTCCTTGTTTTTTTTTTTTTTTCTTTTCCTTGTCTTGTCCAACAAAAATATACATACATAATCACACACACAAAAATTCACGCACAGCACACACAAAGACACATGCACTGCACACACACATAGTTATACACATACACACAAAGTTTAATAGGCACACACACACACACGCCTTTTATTGTTCTTTTTTTCTAATATTTTTTGATTATTTATTACTTTTTTTTTTTGGATCAGATGTTATTATTCACTTATTGTGTTATTCAAATTATTATTGTTCAGTTATTGTGATCAAATTTTTATACTCAATTTGCATAAACAAATTACAAGGCAATTAAACTCCTGATTTGCATTCTAGTTATAATTTTAAAAATTTATGACAATTGACAATTTTAAGTGATCAATTTAACTTAAATTAATTTTATTTCCATGTTAATTAAATATAGATTATAATATGATAATAATGATTATTATTTATGCTTTGAATTAAACTGATTTCATATATCGTAATTTTTTTCTAGATAAAAATATATTTTATATTTTCAAATAAAGAGTGAAAATATAAAATTAAAAATTAATTCATTTTCAAACGTTAATTCTATGTAGTTATCAAATAATTTGGTTCAATTCAGTACTTAAATTTCAATGAGTACCAAATAATTCACAAATTCAGACTTCAATTTACAATTTTTAGATTTCAGTTTTTATATTTATCAAATACCATCATGGCGAAACAAAAGTCAAAAGTGAAATCAAAGACGCTTGGCCATAAGATTATTTTGAGTAGAGCATATACTGAATTAATAGAACATAAGCCACAGTAAATTAGGAAAAAAAAAGGGTATCCGATGAAAAAATATTAAATATAACAATGATATCACTTGGTTATTTTCCGGCTTCAAAGTCAAATCGTAGTTTAGACTTCTTGGAAGTTATTTGAAAAATATTCATAGAGTCTTGTTCATTTTCATCTATTTCCAAACGGTTGTACTGGTTTACGTACTATAACTGTAATAAAAGGACAAGTTTTCTTTTTTATTTAAATTTTATGTTCTTGCCTCCATTTTGCTCAGTCGAGGACAAGTAATTTAAGGGAGTGTCTATGGGTCGGGTTGGATTTGGCCGGCAAAATTTTTTTGGGTTAGACTTGAGTAGCGTAAGATCAAATTCTTATCCAAATGAGTTATCGGCGAAGGTCAGATCAGGTTTCGGATAGGGATAGGTTACCCACGAGCTTATTGGGCGGGCCTGCTCGTGGAATTTATTATATACAACTTCATTAAAAATAATGAATATTTTTGTAACTTAATATTTGTATAAATTATATTTTTGAATCAAAAATAGAGTCAAAATAGATAAAAATAAAACAATGAATACTTTCAATAAAATAAATGCATCACAACTAGGTTGACATTTACTCACTTATCCATCATTTATATTACTCTACCTTTTAAAATTTTTATGCTTAATATATGAAAAATAAAATAATTCATTATTTATAATATTTAAAATTTTAAAACTTCAAATTTTAACATTAAGAGACTTATTTTAAAGTTTCAAATTTAATGTATTCGGAAGATAACTAAAATTAAATTCTCTTAATATGTTAAGTGCTCCTTAAAAATAGACTATAATATTAAATAGGAGATTCTTTACTTAATTCTAAAAGCTGAAAGTTGAAAGATGAAAACGCTCAAAATTTAATAATATTTACAATGTGACAATTATACCCCAAAATATTTTACAATCCTATTAAAACTCTAATTAATTTTTTCTCCAAAACCCTTAACCTACCAATCCTCCTAACTGAACGTCTTCTTCAGCAGGTAACAAGTAAGTTTCTTCCTTGTCTTTTTTTTTTTTTTTTTTTCTTTTCCTTATTTTGTCCAACAAAATATACATACATAATTACATACACAAAAGCTCACGCAATGCACACTCACATAGTTATAAACATACACACAAAGTTTAATAGGCGCGCACACACACACACGCCTTTTATTGTTCTTTTTTTTTTAATATTTTTTGATTATTTATTAGTTTTTTTTTTGGATTAAATATTATTGTTCATTTATTGTGTTATTCAAATTATTATTGTTTAGTTATTCTGATCAAATTTTTATGCTCAATTTGCATGAACAAATTATAAGGCAATTAAACTCTTGATTTGCATTCTAGTTGTAATTTTAAAAATTTATGACAATTGACAATTTTTAACTTAAATTAATTTTATTTTCATGTTACTTAAATATAGACTACAATATGATAATAATAATTATAATTTATGTTATGAATTAAACGGATTTCATATATCGTAATTTTTTTCAAGATAAAAGCATATTTTATATTTTCAAATTAAAGAGTGAAAATGTAAAATTAAAAATTAATTTATTTTCAAACGTCAATTTTATTTAGTTATCAAACAGTTTGGTTCAATTCAATACTTAAATTTGAATGAGTACCAAAAAATTCACAAATTTAAACTTCAATTTACAATTTTCAGATTTCAGTTTTTATATTTATCAAACATCATTACAGTGACACATAGCGAAACAAAAGTCAAAAGTGAAATCAAAGACGCTAGGCCCATGAGAT
The DNA here is from genome assembly GCA_963454935.2 of Ilex paraguariensis. Classification (NCBI taxonomy): domain Eukaryota; kingdom Viridiplantae; phylum Streptophyta; class Magnoliopsida; order Aquifoliales; family Aquifoliaceae; genus Ilex; species Ilex paraguariensis. Next base: position 16,643 of record CAUOFW020006621.1, on the reverse strand, counting down.
TATTTTGAGTAGAGCATATATGCTGACTTAATAGAACATAAGCCCCAAGAATTTAGAAAAAAAAAAAAGGGTATCTGATGAAAAAATATTAAATATAACAATGATATCACTTGGTTATTTTCGGGCTTCAAAGTCATATCGTAGTTTAGACTTCTTGGAAGTTATTTGAAAAATATTCATAGAGTCTTGTTCATTTTCATTTATTTATATATACTAGTTGTTGTTCACGTACGTTGTACGTGGACCATTTTAAACTATAATTTTAGTTTTTATTTTCTACTTTTTACCCACATTATCTCTATATTTTTTAGTTTTATGTATGCATAAAATAAATATTAAGTTACAAAATAAAAGAGTCAAAATGTAAAAGGAAAACATCAGGTAGTCGATTTGATAATTTATTGGTTGTTTATAATATTTATTTTTTAAATATTTTACTTCTACCATAGTTGTGGGTAATACTTACTAGAATTTTCATTAAGAATATAAAGTTTCTCACTCCAAATTGCCTTCAGATTGAAAAAAATTATAATCTTACAATAAATGTTTCACAATTGAAGACCCCAAAATGAATTAAAACTCACGAGAAGTGAATAAAAATATAATTAAGTTGAATATGCATATAGTTACAAAAATTAATCTCAGACACCAAGATCATGGCAAATCAAAATTTTAAATTAAAATTGAAAAGTAAATAAATAAAAAATTGAATCTAAACAGTAAATAAGCTTATGCTCAGATTAGATTATCAAAGCAGTAATTGATAGTAAGATAATGTCAAATGAAGCTAATAAATGATACAAAAAAAGAATTACATAAGCAACAAAGAATTATTTTACTTTGAGTTCATCAATTTTAATATCGTTTACAAGTCCTACTTTCATAAGATTCATGATAACTTGTAAAGAATAAAAATAAAAGCAAAAGCCAAAAATTAAGGGAGCTATGGAAGTTATAGAGAAAAACAAAAGTACCACTAGTTTTTTATTATTTAAAGAGAAAAAATTTTTCTACCGTTTGAAAATTGGGGGTTTAGAAAGAGAGCATATTATTCTTATATTGTTTTTTTAATTTTCTCTAATGTTGTGAATATGAAAGGTCTTCCTATGAGTAAACTTATGTCTTCATTGCACTTGTAATTACAAATATTTATTTTTAGGAAGGGAAGGGTGTAAGAGTTAAAATGGTAAGTAGGGTATAATAGTCTTTATACGATTAAGTAAGGGTAGAATAGAAAATTAAAAAATTTTCTCATTAGCTTCCTTTTATTATTAGTACTAACGTACATAAAATATTAGTAAAAAGTATTATATATATATTGTTTATCCGATTTCAGAGGGATGTTTAAGAGAGAGAGAGGGGATCGAGAGAGAGAGAAGATAAAAGATTTTCAAAGTGGATGGTGAGAGAGAGAAGTTAAAAGATTTTTCAACTGATTTGTATGGTTGTCAAAGGACTTTTGTAACGTTTTCTGAGAGAGAGAGAGCTTGATCAAAAACAGTGAACAAGTAAGTTTCTTTCTTGTCTCTTTTTTTTTTTTCTTTTCCTTGTTTTGTCCAACAAAAATATACATACATAATTACATACACAAAAGCTCACGCACTGCACACACAAAAACACATGCACTGCACACACACATAGTTATACACATACACACAAAGTTTAATAGGCGCACACACACATACACACACACGCTTTTTATTGTTATTTTTTTTCAATATTTTTTGATTATTTATTAGTTATTTTATTTCTGGATCAGATGTTATTGTTCATTTATTATATTATTCAAATTATTATTGTTCAATTATTGTGATCAAATTTTTATGTTTAGTTTGCATGAACAAAATTAAACTCTTGATTTGCATTCTAGTTGTAATTTTCAAAATTTATGACAATTGACAATTTTAAGTGATCAATTTAACTTAAATTAATTTTATTTCCATGTTAATTAAATATAGACTACAATATGATAATAATGATTATGATTTATGTTATGAATTAAACTGATTTCATATATCGTAATTTTTTTCTAGATAAAAACATATATTTATATTTTCAAATTAAAGAGTGACAAAGTAAAATTAAAAATTATTTTATTTCCAAAAGCTAGCTCTATGTAATTATCAAATAATTTGGTTCAATTATGTACTTAAATTTCAATTAGTATCAAACAATCCACAAATTCAGATTTCAAGTTATAATTCTCAAATTTCAGTTTTCATATTTATAAAACACCATCATAGTAATACATAGCGAAACAAAAGTCAACAATAAAGTCAAAGACGCTAGGCCCATAAGATTATTTTGAGTAGAACATATATGCTGACTTAATAGAACATAAGCCACAAGCATTTAGAAAAAAGTAAATGGTATCCGAAGAAAAAATATTAAATATAACAATGATATGACGCGGTCATTTTCGTCTTCAAACTCACATGGTAGTTTAGACTTCTCGGAAGTTATTTGAAAAGTATTCATAGAGTCTTGTTGAATTTCATCCATTTCCAAATAGTTGTACTAGTTTACTAAGGGCAAGTTTCCTTTTTTATTTAAATTTTATGTTCTTGCCTTCATTTTGCTCAGACGACGACAAGTAATCTATTGTGTTGATAAGTAGTTAATTTCAATTTTTTATTACGAGTTATTTATTAATTCAATCATTTGTACAATTTTATAATTCAAGGCTTCACATCAATCCGATTCACTTACATAATTGTAGTACCATCAAGAAAGTACGAATAGGATTATGAAATATTGGTATAATAATATGATATGAATATAATAATATGACAATACTTTAAAAAAAATAAAAATATGGTTAAAATACGTTTATAATAAAATATATTTTATATGTTATCATTATTGAATAATTTAAAAATTATAATATTTAGTGATTCTTTAACAATAATAAACAAAAAATAATAATTTTTACTTTGAAAAACGTGTAATATCGTCTTATTATGATATATTTATAAGCGAATGTGATTAATTAAAAGAATTATAATCAATATTTAATTAGTTGATTTTGCTTACAAGTATTTATTTCAAAGATTATAGTATAATTAATTCATTTTTTTAATATTTTTTTTTACATGTTATAGTATATAATATTTTTAAAATACTCGTGTTTTCAAAGTTGAATTGAATTTTACTAATATTTTGTATCGTATGTAAACTTGAAAAATTAAAATTAAAAATTGTTTATCTTGCTTCATGTGTAAAAGTATATGTGAATACATATATTTTATTAATAATTAGATATGTATGATGCATATCCGAAACATATTTTGAAGTATCCGAAAGTGTCATATCTGATATGGGTATTTCAATCTTGACAAAATATCCGTGCTTAATAGGTTAGCACTTAACATGCATTTTATAATTTATGAGCAATATTATTAGAAACTAATTTGCTAATCTAATTTATTATAATCATTAGAGTGATCATGGATCTCATCAAATATTAGAACATCGTGTTAATCTAATGGTTACAATGAAATCATATCAAATTTGATCAGATTTTTAGGTTTCGTTGGATATTAAACCTATTAAAGGGTTAATTACAATTTGTCCCCATCAAATTTGGGTCTTGTTATAATCGACTCCCTCTAGTTTCAAAACTTCAATAATTTGTTCCACACGCTTCTAAAATTTTTGCAATTGACTCATGTCTTCAGTTTTTGGCAATAAATGCATATATATATATGTGTATATACACGTTTATTTTTATATATGTACAGACATTGGTGGTTATATCGCAATAAAATATTGTTGCATGCAATGATTGTGTCACTGTGCATCATTGTCACTGTGGTTGTCACTCTGAATGTTTCACTATACCAACCCTTACAATAATAATATCTGAGTTAGTTTTGGTGTTTACTATATAAGTAACTACCATTTTCACTGTGACAACACTATATTATTGTGACAATAATTGTGAAAATGAATATCGGTGTGACAATAACAATTACTGTCACTGTCATTGTGTTATTATCTCTATCTTTATACGTGATTTATCGTGTATATGTAATAGAGACAAAAATTTAAATAAGATATAGAAAATATAGACGAGAAGAGATAGGAGAGAGAAAAAAGGTATAGAAAAGTAAGGAAATAGAGAATAACTATTTTCCAAATGGTTACCAAATATTACATATAATGTTCTTAATAACTAATAAGTTCAACTCTGTACTTATTGACAAAACAAATTATCATATTAAACTAACTTCTAATTTTTACTAAATATTATGAGCAGGAGATAGGAGATGGTGACATGTAACGAATCAGAGATCAACAGTATAAGTCAAAAACACTAGGGCCATTAGGGTTTGGTGGCCTAGTGGTACCAGACTTACTTCTCACGTAGAGGTTAGGAGTTCTAGTCCTGAAGTTTTCATTAGAGTTTTGTGGTTAGTCATTATGCTAGCTAAGCTAGGTTTGGTCCCAAGAGGCGTTTCAGGCGCGATCAAAAGTCTTAAGATTTTACTGGTGAGAGTCTAACGGGGTGGTCGCTGGACACTCTTCCTTTCTCCCACCCCTTTTATTTCTCAAAAAAAAAAAAAACACTAGGGCCATAAGATTACTTGAGTAGAACATTAATATTTAATATAAAATATAACAAATCTCAATAAGTCTATTCAACGGTTTTAAATAGATCATCCAACAATCATCAACATCTCTCTTAAAATTTTTCACATTAATTTTTACCTTTATCTCCTCCCATTAAAATTTACCTTCCTCTCTCTAGGATCTTCATTCCTTATTTTTTTAAATTAACCGATTAATTTACATTACACCATATATTCAAAGTATATAAGTTACTCCAGTACAAATATAATCCACAAGAATAAAAAATATAAAATTTAATAAATAAATACCGAATATAACAATGAAATCATATTAGCATTTTTGCCTCCAAAGTCGCATCGTAGTTTAGACTTCTTGTAAGTTATTTGAAAAGTATTCATAGGATCTTGTTCACTTTCGTCTATTTCCAAATGGTTGTACTGGTTTACCTATTGCTTTAATAAAGGGACACGTTTCCTTTTTTTGTGTTCTTGCCTTCATTTTGGTCAGACCACGAGAAGTACTCTGTTGTGTTGATAAGTAGTAATTTTAAATTTTTTATGACGACTTATTCTTTAAATTCAATCATTTGAACAATTTATATAATAAAATATCTTATAATTTAAATTTTAAAAATAAAAAAAATGACTTTCATTATTCGCGAGTGATATCGCTTTAAAATTATTTTAAAGTTAATCTAAATATTAGTATTAACATCTTAAATTTAATAGGAAAAATAGGTCCTTAAAAGTGTATTTTGAGTAATTTTTTAAAAATAGTTCTAAAAATTATTTTTCTTAAATACTTTAAAAAAATAGTGTTTGAAACCGCTCTACCACTATCTCTACCACTACCACTTTCGTCGCGGCCGCCACCACTATCGCCACCGCTGCCTTCGTCACCACCACCCCCACCACCGCCTCACCAGCACCACTGCCACCAACATCACTCTCACTATCGTCACCATCACCGTCGTTGTTGCTGCCGCCACCACCAATGCTGTCGCCGCCACCCCCACCATAGCCGTCGTCGCCACCATTACAAATCGATGCTTAAATTCTTTTATTTCTTCTCTATGTTTGTGATTTAATTTTATATATAAATACAAATATATTTATTGATTACCATTTTTATTGATAAATCAATCCGAGTCACTTATATAATTGTGTTAGAAAATTTTAAGCTCATAACAGTTGGACTTGATTGTGGTATCCAAAAAAAAAAAACGGGTATTGTACCTCTAAATTTTATTATTTTAATAAGTATTTTTATAATTTTTATGGTTATTTTATAAAAAATATTTATCACTTTTATAAGTGATTTATCACATTTATAAGTGATTTTTATTATTATTCTAATAATTATTTTTATCAATTTTATTCGGTATAAAAAAATTATAAATATTTGATTACTGTTGTAATAATTATTTTTTTATTTTTTGAATATCATAATAATAATAAAAAATACTTATAAATATGATAGTAATTGATACATACAGTAGACAATTCCGTAAGAGTTATGGCATGTCTGAATTCTATGATTTTATGAGACCAAGTAGGTCAGATGTAGGAGAAGACCGTTTCTTGCATTAATGAATATTTTATATTTTTTTTATTAATGATATTTTTGGTTATCTACTCTTTAAAGAGGTTACTCATAAGTTTAAAAAATATTATCCTTTTATCGACGACAAGCATAGCGTCAATGTTGTAGGTTTCGTGCCAACCCTTGAGAGCTTTTCGTCAAATGTCAAACTGGTGGTAGTTTAAAAAAGACACACTTTTCTAAGTATAAATTTTTGATAGAATACGAAATTGATGGATTAAAATTAATTATTTTTTAATATAAACTCATAAATAATAAAATTTATAAACATGAATAATAAATGGATCGAATTATTATCAAATAAGAATAATACAAAATTAACATGACTAATATGTTTAATTAATATTATAGGAATAAAATGTCAATTTTTTTATTTTTTTTTATCAAATATTGAAATAATCCTCCAGGCTCTAAAGTTCATAATCTCACAGACCGGATGGTCCTAAGTTGAACACGCTCTAAAGTTTCTGTCTTCAGTTATTGTCACGTGTGCTTACATTCATATCCTTATCAATATTCCTGAGTTTAATTGTGGGGCCAAACTTTTATACACCAAAATCTCTAAAGGAATGGTTAATTTTTTATTAAAAAAATCATAATTAATATACAATTATACTATCTATTAAACGAATTAATTCTCCAATCAAAAATAGAATATATTGTATCAATTACAGTTTAACCTCTTATTGTTTTTTTAGTTTTATTTTAATAGATAGTATAATTGTATACTAATTATGATTTGTTAAAGAAAAAAATTAATTTTTAATTTTAATTTTATATCAATAAATGATATAATAGAATATGAATTTTGGTATAAAATTTAAAATATTTGATGTTCTATCTTTAATTAGATTATTTTTTGTCTAAATATAACGTTTTAAACTTGAGGGGAAATATTAAACATTTATAAACTTTAGGAGTCTGAATGTAATTTATTAACGGATATTCTAACCGACATTGATGGCAAATGTCAAATGTTATGCGGGTACAAACTTTAAGAGGTCTGTATGTAATATTTTAAATATTAAGGGGTCTAAGTGATTGTGACAAACGTCAGAGGGTTTGTGTGTAATTTTCCCTAATATATATATATTTTTTTTTTGGTGAGGAAATAAAACTCCTAAAAAATTATTACTAGGATAACATTAAGTTACAGATCATTATCTTACCAGGACGGTGGTCCTTCTCTGTTTTCTTCGCTGTTGCTGTCTCGGTGATTACGAATGGGATTCTTATGGCTGGACTCCTGGAACAGAGAGAATGCCTCCAAGCAGACATTAATTTAAGAGAGAGAGAAAGGGAGTAGGGCTGACATGGGATCTAAGCAAAGTTACCTGCCTCATTGCTTGTCCCTTCTTCCTTATATACATATAGGTGCCTTCGTTTCGAATGCCTTCATTTCTTCTCTATTGCTTACCTTCTTCGTCGCTTTATCTTACTCTTTTCTCGGGTTTCTATATATCCCAGAAATCAAACATCCAACAATTCATTTCTTCCGTCAATTCCCAGGAATAACATAGTCCTGGTGTTGATTTTGAAATTTGTTCTTTCTCGTGTGATTTCATTAGTAAATTTTCTCCCCTGAATTTTCTTGCTGATTCTAATTGATTGCTGGTGAGATCACTGTGTAATTCTCTCTCTCTGTCTCTCTTTTGGAGTAGAGAGGGAAGGAAAGAATTGTGAAAGGAAAAAAGGGGAATTCTTTGTGGGATTAATATTTGGAATTGAATTTGAATGGCGGGAATTGGAGGAGGGAAAAGGAGGATTATGGTATCGATATCGAGGATAGCATGGAGCTTTCTGTTAGCTTCAATCTTTGTTTCAGCAGAAAGAAGCTTCAAACATGAAACTTCAACTATTCCCGATGAATCTGAATCAAACTACTTTATGCAGTTCACGAAATTCTTATGGCAATCCAATCAATCGGGTTACCAACACGTTTGGCCAGTAAGTTAAAATACTCAAATTATAGCTTAACATTTGCATTTTGATTCCTTTTGAATTGGTTGGTGTTTTGTTTTTTGAATTCTTCGTCTGCCATTTCTTGGTACTTCTTGTTAATTACTCAGCCATACAGCTTGTCTTAGATGGTTATCTCCAGCTGTATCTCATTGATTGCTCTAGTGGTATCTTTGATTTGGTGCTCTTTATATTTTATCAACTTTCTTACAAGTTTATAACTATAAGCACGGATTTATGTACTTTTTTGTGCTGGCAAGTTGTAGAAAAAGTTACTTAATACATACCCAAAAAAAGAGTTGTAGAAAAAGTTGAAAGGATGAATGTCTTTATGTGTATTAAGCTAAGGAACACGGATACGAACATGGGTGATGTATAAAATACAATACGGGGATAAGGCAAAGTTTGAAAATATAAGATACGGATATCTATTAAAATAATATAATATATTTTTTGGATAATAATATATTAAAAATAAAACATATATTATAACAATATCAATAATAAGACCTAGTAAATATTGATTTTTTTGACTAAAATTGAAATAGATTAAAATAAATATCCACCATTTTCATCAAACATCATTATATTGATTAACATTCGTAATATATAAGTTACATAAAAAAAAAATATATTAAAAAAATAGAAATCACAACCCTTTTAATATTTATAAAGTAGGTTTTTTTTATAAAAAAATTACTGGTCATGTCCTAATTGTATTCTGGTCGTGTTTGACTGAGTTCACTATTCACTATACTTTTAGCTGTGTCCGGCCGTGTCCGTGTCAGACTCTGACACTGCCACGGCACCCTCCGGGAAGTATTCGCACTTCCTAGGTATTCAGATCATACATCATACAATATATAAAAGAAAGGATGCATTTGAACTAACACAAAGAACTTTGTTAGGGATTTTTTATTATTTTTTTATTGGCGACATTTGGTTGCTGAGCTAACAAAAAGCATGGTTACAATCTTCCTTCAAAATATTTAATAGTTCTTCCAGGAAATTAGCCACTCAAAAACAGGCCAGAAATTGCAACCTTTGCCATCCAATGTGGTGCCATGTTTAAAACTCTTGTAGTGTGGTTAAACTGTACGGCCAATTCTCCAACACATGCCCAGATATCTTCAATGATTAACCCAATTTTCCATGTTGTTAAGGATTTGTTGAGTGAAGATTATAAACATAAAATACCTACTTACATCCATGTGTACCTAGTTTGTGTGATTCTAAAATTATGTTCATAACTGTGGGTGTTGGTTTGGGAACATTTAATGTACACAAATTTGGAATGTGGAATGCAGGAATTGAAATTTGGGTGGAAAGTTGTTTTGGGTACCATAATTGGATTCTTGGGAGCAGCTTTGGGGAGTGTTGGTGGTGTTGGCGGTGGTGGCATATTTGTTCCCATGCTTGCCTTAATTATAGGGTTCGATGCCAAATCAGCAACTGCTATTTCAAAATGTAAGAGACGAGTGAATTTCTAAAACTGTAGATCCTAACAAACTTGAGCAACATAACCAGGTTTAATTATTATTTCTTACCCTGAAGTTTTTGAGTTATTTCCCTCTTCAACATGATCTTCCCTGACCCTTGTTGAGCTAAATTTTGTCACAGCATTATTGAGGAATTGAGGAATTTAAGTTTGAACCCTGGCCTAGTTTTATAAATTTAGAAGTTTGCATGGATCATCTTTTCTCTACTTTAAATTATAGCCACCGAAGGGGAAAAAACTGTATTTTTTTAGAACATTTTTTTGGCTATATAAACCTCTCTAGCATGGTTAGGAAGTGATAGATCTTGTTCATTTGTCAGGTATGATCATGGGTGCAGCAGTCTCAACCGTCTATTATAATCTTAAGCTACGGCATCCCACAGTTGATATGCCCATCATTGACTATGACTTGGCTGTGCTTATCCAACCAATGCTTATGCTGGGGATTAGCATTGGAGTTGCTTTCAATGTGGTTTTTGCTGACTGGATGGTTACAGTTCTGTTGATCATTCTCTTCATAGGTCATGCTTTGTTTTGTTGCAATTTTCCTCGCCAAAAAATGCATTCTGCTCCAGGAAGAGTGCTGATTTTATGTGCTGGTCTGCAGGCACATCGACCAAGACCTTTTTCAAAGGTGTTGAAACATGGAAGAAAGAAACCATTATGAAAAAGGTTATCATGGATTGACATATTTTGCATCCAAGGATTTTGGTTTTTACTACCAGTTTTTTCATGTTGAGTTCATTTTCTACTTTTCAATCTGTGTCAACTTCGGTTATACTAAATCAAACTGTCACAAGATGGATTTTGGTTCCGTCAAATTATTTGACGACAAATGGAATGCTTTTATCCATGTGGCATGCACTGCCACCAGAGTGTGTATGTTTACAGAAACAGTCTTATATCTTCCATTGTGATTATCTATTGCTTTTTTCTAATTTCAGGAGGCAACTAAGATCTTGGATGGAAATGGTGGATTGATGCACTACTCCTTCTACATTGACAATGCAATAAAGAACTTATTAATAATTGTTTTTTTTTTTGTTTGAAATAAAACCAATATGCGTGCTGTTTTCTGTCAGTTAGTGGCACAGAAGAAGAAGAATACAAGCTTCTTCCCGGTGGCCCAAGCAACAGTTCCGAAACGGAGGCCAATGTCTCTGCAGAACCAAAGGTAAGTGTGCTGTGAGAATTGGACTTTTTTAATTCATCCAAGTCATCAAATCTAATTGATGTAATAATCTCAGGTCACTATTCTTGAGAATGTTTGCTGGACAGAATTTGGGCTTCTAGTTTTTGTTTGGGTTGCATTTCTGGCACTGCAAATAACTAAGGTTGTCATTTTTCCCTTTGTCTTTTCTTCCTGATTTTTTTAGTGAGCTTATGTTGTAATATTATGAGCTCGATTGAATTGGTGAACTCACTGCATTCATGTGTTGGAACAGAACTATACTGCTACATGTTCTGTTGCATATTGGGTAGTGAACTTGTTGCAGGTATTTTTACTCTTCTGTTCAAGTGTACTTGTAACATTTTTCTCGCTATGTGGATGCGTAAAGCGAGTGTGCCTTATAAATATTAGGACAAACTCTCTTAGTGCAGCGTTGATATTATCACTGTCGAAATGACTTCAAGCTTGCTAGGCTTGAAATTGGATTTCGCTCATCCATGTGAATTTATCCTTTCAATTTCCTCAGATCCCAGTTTCCGTTGGGGTATCCTCGTACGAGGCAATGAGCCTGTACAAGGGATGGAGAAAAATTGAATCCCGGGGAGATGCAGGCACCAACTTGCAAGTGCACCAATTGATCGTCTATTGCTCCTTTGGCTTACTGGCTGGTGTGGTTGGGGGGCTGCTTGGTCTAGGAGGAGGATTCATCATGGGTCCACTGTTTTTAGAGCTGGGAGTCCCTCCTCAGGTGAGTTTGTGCTTCTCCTAAGATACAGTAAAAGTGGAACAAAAACACAATAGGTGATAAGCTTTGTGTCATTATTCATGTGCTTAATCAGTTAAATTTAAGAAATTAAGTTAGAGAAATAGGGAGAAATTCCTTTCCATATGCCATTTATCACTTGACTCTATTAACATTATCTTCTTGATTGTGCCTACCATGGAATCCTCCTCTCTCCCCCCCCCCCCCCCCCCCCCCCCCACAAAAAAAAAAAAAAAAGAGAAAAAGAAAAGAGGAAATAAACCCAAACAACCACAAATAAAAGTATCAAAAACAAAAAGCATGGAATACAGCCAATCTGTTCATGTTGAGGATAGTGACACTTGTGTTCCTCAAAACCATGTCATGGACTCATGGAGCTTTTGACTCTTTACTATGTTTACCATCAAAATACATCTGGAACATGTGTCGAAGAATGCTGAGACCAATTACTGAGGACAATTTGTTATAGGGGAGCTATGGCAGGCATTCATCATTCAGAAACAACACATGAATGAGCTAGGACATATCAAAGAATTCAAATGGTGGAAGATCATTGCATTTTATGATGAAGAAGCACATTGCCATTATGGGACTCATACAGAAATGAGAAATTTTTATATACTCTTTTTTTTATATATAGATTTTTGCCAACAACCCGCAAATCAATGACTAATCTAGCAAATGGGTTAAGTTAAACATTATGTGCATTACTGGAAATGTAGAAAGATACGAATTGTATACTTTCCAACACTAAGATTTCAAAGCTGGGGAGGGGATTCGAAATCATCACCTGTATCAATAGACAATGCTGCTATTTTTTCACTTGGATAGACGCGCAGGTCTCAAATAATTCATATTCTGAACATTCTTAGGTTTAACCTTCCCAAGGGAAAAAAAAACCTTCCAAAGATCTCAAGGAAAGAAAAGTGAAACCTCTGAAGATTTTAATCTGCGAACATGGATGCAACGCACAGATGTTGAGACAGGAAAAAAATTTGCAAAAAAGAAAACAGGAAGATGAAGTAACTGCATATGGTTTGTTGCATTTTCTTCTCACACATGAAATAGGTGCTATTAGTCCGGCTTTAAAGATCTTTATAATTTTTGTGTAGGTTTCAAGTGCCACAGCTACCTTCGCAATGATGTTCTCCTCTTCAATGTCCGTTATCGAATACTACCTTCTAAAACGTTTTCCAGTTCCCTATGGTAAGTGCATATCTCAACCAAAATCATTTTTTTTTTGTCAACTGATTTTTATTCTCTTGGAAGTCATCTGAGAAACCATGAACTTTGCTGCTACAATTTTTTTTCCTGATTTGAACTTAATAGTTCTTGCACTTATTGAGCAGCTCTTTACTTTATTGCTGTGGCAACTATTTCTGCTTTTATTGGGCAACATGTCGTGAGAAAGCTGATAAATTTATTAGGAAGGGCATCCCTAATCATCTTCATTCTGGCCTTCACAATCTTTGTGAGTGCAATCTCACTAGGTGAGTATTGGTTTTCACCATTGCTTGGACTTTTGGAATCAATGTTTTCTATACGTTCACAACTCTAAAATTCTATTGCAACAAAATTTTAATTAAGTTTATTGTTCTCTTTTTAAGAAAGTTGGCCATATTGCCTTTCATGGAATATTGTTTTTTTTTTATAAAACTATTTGGTTTGACAGGTGGGGTTGGTATATCAAACATGATTGGGAAGATTGAACAGCATGAATACATGGGTTTTGAGAACCTCTGCGAGTACGATGCTTAGCATCACCCTCCACAGCCCATTTGCTTAGGTTCATGCTCATCAGGATACAGGAATTGGCCAGAAGTTTATTCCTATTCGATTCCATGGAGGTTTCATATTTTCCATTACTCACTGATGGTGCCTTTTTTGTAAGAGCTTTGTGCTTCCAAATATTTGTAGGAAGGTCGAACAATATGAAAGGTAGGAAGTAATGGGACTCGGATTGTCCTTCATTATAGTTGGCGTAGAAGTAGGAATTAAGACTTATTTATCATTTCGATTATTTATTTGGACTCTTAGCTTTATGGTTTTTGTATTCCCTGTGGATCCTTTTATTATTGACTTATTGAGACTTTTATTCTTTCCCCATTCTCCTCCATCTCCCTCATCTATTACAAAATTTGATTTTTTTTCCGTCTTCAATCTTCAACTGTTTTTTAAAGAGTAAGTGGGTTTCTTGATGATTATAATGATTCTTTCTGTATTGTAATTTCCTTCTTATTTGAGTTCCATTCAGATCTTATTCTCTCAAAAGACCTGTTGCTATCAGTATGTGTCCAATAAGTGGAGTTTTTTTTTTTCCCATGTTATCGTCATTTCCTAACTTTATTGCTTGTCCATCGTGATTTTAGACTTATTTATCAAATTACTTAAACATGATGTAAAAGGGTATTTGTAAGATATACTTTCATCAATAAAACTTTAAGAGCGTGTTGACAAACATAAATATAAAGTATAATTCATATTCTCTTAGAAAAAACGGTAATTCTAGGAATAAGTTATAAAATAAAGTTTTACATTTACAAGGGACAAACTGTTTTAAATTTATCTAATATTACAATTAAAAAGTTGAATAGTCAATTTATAAAAGTACAACAATGGTCAATATTAATTTAATTTTTATTTACTTTTATCAAATGATACATAATTCATTCTCAATTTTTATTTTTCATGCTAAAAAATATTAATTCAACCAACACACTCTCAAATGCCAGACAATTTTACTAATCCACATATTTACCTCTTCTCCCCCCCTCCCTCCCCAACTCTTTATAATTTTATCTCTATTTAGTTTAATTTTAAATTATATAATTAAAGAAATGAAATGTTATACACCAATGCTTGATTTTTATTATTATAGAGTGTCTTTATATACAAAGTTATTTCTAGTACTTGCATTTAACAAATAGTTAGCAGCGTGGTGCACATGCTTTTGAAAAATACTATGCTTACCAAATTTTTCATATCAAACGATGTGACACAATCTCCCGTTATTGAACATTAATGGGACCTACTCATCTGATGGTGAAAAACTGTGTCACATCATTTAAGATGAAGATTTTATAAGAAAATTTGATAAAAATAACATTACTCTATACTTTTTATGTTGGATTTGTGAGTCAGTAGCCCACATGCCTACATCAACCTACCCCTTCAAACAACTAGATGTCTTGATGTTTCATTTTCATTTAGTCATACTTTTATGCTTACATTTGTGGACCTAAGAATCACATTTTGTGCTGCAAAGACATGGACCTACGAATCACAACATGCCTGACAAAAGAAGTTATTAAAATACTTATAATATTCTGATTTTCTTTTCATCGTAATTGCTCGTAATTTTTCTACTGACTTGTAATTTTTTGTCAATTGCATTCAACCATTTATATAATCTATCTTTAAGTCTCTTCTCACTCTCGCATTTTTCTCTCCCCTTTTTTATTTATTTATCTCGTTGTTTTATAATCACGCTCATTGATTAATTTGCATGTGCAAGAGCCGCTAGTTGGTTGTGAATGATTATTTTGCACCAATTATTCATCATTTTGAAAGTTACACTATAGACAACTTGTTGGTTGTGTAATATTCTATTACTTAGTAGATGTATATGATTAGGATTCAATCATATCATGTATTTGAACTCCATAATCAAACACTATGTGTTTTAAGGCAAGTGGTACGGCTAAATCCCGACCCCAATATGGTTCATTTTGGTTCAAGTTCATCTTCGAATTTTTTGCCCGTGTGTAAAGATTCTAATTTCCCCTTGTAGCCATAGTCTAGCTTTTTATTCGTTTGTAAAATTCGGAATGCATTGATGTGCATGTGTTTGAATGTGTTTATGTGTATTTGAAGTTTTAATTATAGGCATGATTTCCGAATACGTGGGTGAGATGATTTTTTGTTAGTAGAGAAAAAAAATAAAAAATAAAAATTTTGAATGGTTTTAAAATGGGTGATCTGAAAAAGATTCACGAGAGTGTGTTCTGTGGTATGAGATTGATGCTTTAGGCGTAGTCTAAAGACTCTAACTTAGGCAGACAAACATAATATGTCAACTCTAACAGAAACTGACATGAGCATAGAAGAGTCACCGGCTAGCAACAGAAAGATTCTTATGGCCCATGAAGAATATATATATATATATATATATATATATATATATTTTGTAGAAGGGTTTGAGGGACAATTGGAGTTGGGTGTTACCATGGCAGCCCGAACTCACAAGGGAAGTCCATTGATGGGGTTTAGATGGTAAGAAACCGCAGGCGCTCCCACCTTCATCACCATCACCATTCTCCATCGTTACTGCCACCGGTCACCACCACAAAACTCATGCCACCACTCCTGTTACTGTTATCACTATCATTATCACAAATATATATTCAATTTATGTTTGTGATTATAGAGAGTAATACTATTAAAATATAATTTAAGAACATCATGATTATAATCATTGGGCTATCAATGAATTTGAGTGTTAAATGAAATCCACGGATAATTCAATAGTCACAATATATTAAGTCCCCAAATTATATTCTTAAATTATATCTCAATAATATTAATGATCAACATATACTTTCCATAATATACTTTTGAGTACTTAACGAAATATAATTTTTTTTTTAAATGTACCTTCTATTAATTAAATGTTTTCCAGATACATTACCAAATATGAGAAAAAATTTAATGTAATGGTAATACCATATTCTCACTATTACGTGGTGCCACGACACAATAAAATCACAAGAAGTGAATTTCACACAATTCAGTAACCAACCATCTATGTAATATAATTAGGATTAGGTCTGGCAATGAGTCGGTTTTGGATCAATTTTAATTTATTTGAATCTGAATTTGGCTTTGACTTTGAAAGTTCGATTCGATAATCCAATGGTTTTTTATTTTTGTAGTTCCATATCCAAATTTGTT
Source organism: Ilex paraguariensis (assembly GCA_963454935.2). Taxonomy (NCBI): domain Eukaryota; kingdom Viridiplantae; phylum Streptophyta; class Magnoliopsida; order Aquifoliales; family Aquifoliaceae; genus Ilex; species Ilex paraguariensis. The sequence goes on along the minus strand of CAUOFW020006621.1, from coordinate 128 downwards.
AACAATCTGAAATCGATTCGACCTGAATAATTTAATTTAACTAAATTTTAACAAGTTATACCTAAATTTTAAATAATTTTCTTCCAAATAATCACTTATTTTTTAATAATTATACAAAAATATATAAA
>CAUOFW020006620.1:0-23441 GCA_963454935.2 Ilex paraguariensis | reverse complement strand
TTTTCATTCGAGAGAGTGATATTAGTCAACTTTATTCTCTGTGGAGAATTTGTGTGCTTTCTTGAACTAATCTTTGCGAGGGTATAGTATCTCTTATTTATTCTTTCTTCTTCTCCTCGTTCCACCCAGCATCAAAGCATCAACCCACCATACATGATACTATGACTTTGTGGACTCGTGCTTTTGATAACCAGTCATTCGGGCTTGGTCGTTGTGAACACCTTTGTGAGGAGGCACCTTTTTTTCCCGAAGGAACAGGGTTGCCGAGTTCACAAATGCCATATAAGGTTAGGATTGTTTGTTTCATTGCATAAACAAGGTTTTTGGGTAATGATTATTGATAATGCAAGTAATACCTGCAAGAATGAGTCGCATAGTAACAAGAATCCAGGCTACACGGCTCATGTCAGGAAGTTGCATGCCCTTCAAATGAAAACTTATTTCTTCCTACTATCCAAAGTGGTTTCTCATTTTTGCTTTTGTTTACTGTTGGTGAAATTACCTGCCTATATCAAGCAAAAGTAGCCTATTTAAGCGATGTGCACATAATTTCTGCTCAAGTGGTATCCAGGTCCATTAAAAAATCCTAGCTTAGGGAGTTCAAGCATATTAAATGGTACATTTTGAACCTTCTTGGAAAAGAGAGAGGGAAAAAATAGCCATGTGCATTTTATTAAGCTTAGTCGAACATAGTGATGACCATAAGTATCATTAATACATTGACTGCAGTGTCAGGGAAGGAGATGGCTGAAACTAGAATGGAATGAGATAACAAAGAAAGAGATTACAGTTTTTGGTTTAATAGAGGAAATGACCCCACACAGATTTGTTGGGAAAGTAAGTCTGATTTGATTGAATTGAAAAGTTGCATGAGCATAATTTAGGTGCAAATCCACTAATGAAGATAACATGCCACGTTTCCTTACATCCAATTTGCAAATGATGATGGACAACTTCAGAAAATTTGAAATTTAATCCAGCATTTGCCACCGTGTTATTTATGAAGACAGTGTTACTTTAAAAAAGTTGATAACGAAGAAATTTAAAGATATTTTAGCAATGAGTCTATGATACAAAATTTATATTATATTAAAAGATACTTAGGAATATGTTTACAGTGCACTTTGTTTACGGAAGCTTCTAGGTTTATGTATTTATATAGTAGAAGAAAGATTGTAGAATTAGATGTAAAGGTTTACAACAGGCTTGGCATGGTTGCAGGAAATTCATCCGAAGCATGTGGAATTTTTCTAGACAGTGAGTAGTTTTCAGTGTTTAACTAGAAATGAATGTAGAGGGGAAAGTAAGTGATCAAGAGAGCTTTGTAAGGTAGAGTTTGAAGATGAAATCGGCAGTTTTTCGATGATTGTACTATTATAGCTAATAGAAAACAAAACACACAGAAGAAGAAGAAGGATCTAAGGGTCTTAGCTAGAGCCCTTTAGCTTTACTCTCACAAGGTTTAGGTAACATCTGACGCAAACCCAGTTTATTAAGGCTTGGGTAGTCTGGTTTTGTGCGAACTCTTCTCGTCAAGAAGTATTGGCAGGAACTCAGTTAAATCAAGCAAATTGCAAAATGTTATTATGTGGCACATCCAAGAGGAAAAGCTGGTTTAAAGCTAGACAGATGCCATAAGCAATCTGTAACTTTGCTATCTGATTGGTGTGTGTGTGTCGTGTTAGTGATTTCGTTCACTAGATTGTTGGTGCTTATGCAGAATCTGATTACTTATTATTCCAAATGTCATAATATAATCTTATTTTCATTTCTACTTCATTTTTTAGTTAAAAGCATTTGCCTTTTTACGGTCAAGGTTTTTTTATTGATTTTTATGTCTTGAATGAAAATTAACCCCTCACATTTTTCCCCATTGCAGTAGACCCGATTTACTTGATGCTGCACTGTTGCGACCTGGCAGGCTAGATCGCCTTCTTTTTTGTGATTTCCCTCCACGGCATGAGAGGTTGGATATTCTTACAGTACTTTCGAGAAAGGTTTGTATTCATTTGTGTAAAGCACAATGAAATCCCATTTTCTAGTAGATATTATATTATATTATATAATTTACTTCAATAAGGCAGAAACAGGGACCTAGATAATAATCTTTTTTTAGGTGGGAATATCGTATTCTAAGGTTCTTAATTTTGTTATACTGATATATGAACACTTTTGAGATCACAAAGGGTGCCGCCGCACAGGTTGAATATTTTTCTTTTTTGACATGTCTTGCTACTATCCTTGCTTATGTGTTTAGAATCCTAGCGCATACATCTGTTTAGAATGATACAGTTCTAATAAACTTGGTCAGTGGTTGGAGAAAGGTAGTGAAGATCATCTTGTTCATTTTGTTATTATTTATTACACTACTGCAGTGGTAATATGCTCAGGCGTAGAACATGGTGGGTTTAAATACGAGGGTAATCACGTCATGCAACGATACCAAATTTATGTTCTCTAGCTGGCCTTCCCCTCCCAGCTCCCTTTGAATGGTTATGAAAATGGGTAATGATGTTTTTTGTAATATATGTAACTTAGCCGGATTATGAAAGCTTAGTTGTAATAAAATATGTTGGAAATGGAAAGCATCTAATGAATTTTTGGTTTTCTACTGCTAAATTCCTTTGGAGCATAGAGTTTCTTCTAGTTGGCCCTACATCCAGCTTTTAGCAAGAGCATAGCAGTCATCTTTAAACATAGGTAGTTAACTTTGCACAATGCGAACTTTGTATTAAGATTGGCCAAGCTACCACTCTTGTGCAGCCCAATTTTTAGAATGCCATTTCTATGTCAAGGGTAAATTTATATCATTGGATGAGGCTAGGTATTTGTTCAACTAGTCTAGGTAATGAACATATTAAAGTAACATGCACATCAAATGGTGAAACTTGATGATTTTTATGTTTAGTGGATGACAAAAATATTGATAAACAGAAAAAGGATGTAAAAAATTGTTGATAAAATATATATGAAGTTTTCTGAAGACAATTTTCCTCAACAGGTGTCTGAACAATATAACTGAGTGTTAGATATGTGTGTGATTGATACCATGAGCAACTTTTCATCACTGAATAGCTTTTCAGTTACTATCAATAAAATTTCTCCATACCTGTTTAAATAAAGATTATAATCCATGGTGTGATAATTCGTATTTGGCAGAGTCTACGTTCTAAAGTGGTTGTGTTTTGAGCAGTTCTACAATCTGAGTGGGGTGTTGCCATGAAAGATTGATTAGAAAAAGCTCATGCTCTGAGAATTGACTTACATGTCGTGAGTCGTGACTGTACTGTTCTCATTCTTCTCTTTTATTAATCCATACGATTCACAGTGAGATTAGAAATCAGTACTTTTGTTTATAGAAGCAGCATAAATCTGTGGGTCCAATAATTCAGTACAGAGTGCTTGATTTTTCAGCTTTATCAAATGCACCCTAGTTTATATTTAAAACCTAATTTACCTACAAGATATTGAATAAAAATATTTGAAGTCCAAATGACCTGGTTTGAGGGAATTATCATCAATTACATTGGGCTTCATCAATTAAACGTCCTGATAAGTTATATAATTTGTTTCGTAGTTGTAAAACACTGAGTCTTTGAGGAAAGTTGTAAAAACTCATAAAAAATAATGGTTTTGTGGGTCATGGTTAAAATTCATGAGGAAAGGTTATTGGGGGTATTTGGAGTGTACAGCACTATCCGAAACCGTAGTTATTTGGGAGCTATTTGGAAAGGCTTGTATGAAAATAATGGGAATCCACTATAAACTACTAAGGACCAATACTAAATCTTCTGAGTACTTCCCATGGTAAACACAAGGATCATTCATTAATCTTTTTCTTGCTGCATTTTGGTTATAGAACTTTTTGATGTGCCTAATTCGTCTTTGCCCTTGATTCATGGGATTGGTGCAGTTACCATTGGCCAGTGATGTAGACCTGGATGCCATAGCTAGAATGACCGAAGGATTTAGTGGAGCTGACCTTCAAGCTCTTCTATCAGATGCACAGCTTGCTGCAGTTCATGACATTCTGAGCTGTGAAGATGGCAGCAAGCCTGGGAAAATGCCCGTCATCACGGATAGTCTCCTGAAATCTATTGCTTCTAAAGCAAGACCATCAGTTTCGGATGCTGAGAAGCAGCGATTATACAACATTTACAGCCAGTTCTTTGAATCAAAGAGATCCGTTTCTGCACAGGTCTTTCCCCCCTTCTCTCTCTCTCTCTCACACACAAACACACACACACGATGAATTTTGTTATTACTTTACCGTATTGTGGCTATTAACTTTCAAGTTACTTGTCTACAGTCAAGAGATGCAAAAGGCAAAAGGGTAACTCTAGCATAAGGATTAACCTGATTTTGCAGTGTTGGAAGAGATGCAAAACACGAACGTGCAAACTTAGCATTACTACGAACCAACCAAGCTGACACTGCAGCGGAGTAAATTATTGGGAATTCCATTTTTTGTTCTTCCCTCTTTTCAATATCATTGTAATGAGTTTTCATTTATTTCTTAGCTTAGCATGGATCATACAACATAGCACTTGTACTTATTATAAGAAATGGTATATGGCAGATTCATGTCTACCAGTTTAAGACTCTGTCTGTCTCTTTTTCTTTCTCTCTTTGATTTGGCTCCATTTACAATTAAAAGAGCTTTAAAAATTCCAGTTTTTGCTGTTAAGACATCCCCATAAAAATGTAATCACAATCGGAACGGTTAATTATGAATGATGGTGTATGAAATCGAGAAGTATGAACTGGGAGAGTGAGCTCCGTGTGTTAATAGATGAGTTGTGTGTGTGTTCGTGTGGTGTGGTGGGGTGGGCCATGGTGTATAAAATCATCCATAAATGTAATAAAAACAATCATCCATAAATGTAATAAAAACACTCATAAATATGGTAAAATACTTACAAATTTCATAATTTTTTTTGTATGAAATAAAAGTAATAAAAATGGTTACAACAAATATGATAAAAATACTCACAACAACAATAAAAACACTGACAAAAGTAATAAGTTTTTTAGTTTATAAAATAACCCACAAAAATTATAAAAACACCCTTTAAGATAGTAAAATTTTGAGGTATTTTATTGACTTTTTTTTTTGTGTTTGTACCATAGTCAAATCCCTCTTCTTGGTATCATCAATGAATATTTCTTATCTCAACAAATTAAACTATAGGGATATAATTAAATAATAATTTATATTCCTCAGATTATGATGATGTGTGGCATATCAACAGACCTTCCGGAAAGAAAAGGATTAGTGGTTGAAGAAATTCATGGCGTAAATTATGGATTTTTGTAAAATTCGAGGGCATAAAATGTCAATCGTCCATGTGGACTGCTTGAGTAAGGGTCAAATAAATAACTTGGGTTTAAAAAGAAAATAAAAAATGACAAAGAAAGAATTGGTACATGAGAAAATTGCAAATCAAATGAATTTGATTATTTTTAGGATTAATTGCACTACAGGTTCCTAAAGTATAAGATTTATCTCATTTTAGTTCTCAATATTTCAATTGCATTATTTTGATATATCTTTAGAATTTTACGGTTCTAATAAATTAGAATTAATTGTTTAATTAAGATAAGAGCAATACTACTTGTACCTTTTAAATCTAATTTGAAGACATAATTTACTATAAAATAGGGGGTGCTAATTTTATTAATTGACAAAATACAATACGAACCTGAGACAACATAATTTTAAAATTAAGACGATTACTATGCATAATAAATTAGTTAAATTAATGTTAGATACTTGTAAAACATTAAATAATTTTTTGTATGAGACATAATTTGAGAATATAATAATTATGACCATTAGATTATTAAGAACATTTTCAGCCCTTCCCTTTTTGTACTCAAATTTAAATTTGGGTAAAAATTATCTAAAATACTTCTCTAACGTTAAATCTATATTCATACTAGATGAAGAGAAACTATTTTTTAAACTCAAATTAAGGGAGACCTAAATCTTAATGGTGAGATTTCACCATACTGTAAAGATTAAATTATTATATTTTATTTTTTTTTAAATTTAAGTTTAAAAGCCTTCGTGAGTTTCATTCAATATTAAATACACTTTATTATTAATTCAATGGCCATAATACATTATGTTTTAAAATTATATCCTTAAATTGTGTCATAATAATATTAGTGATCTAAAAATAAGAACACGAAAATGACAAGAGATACCCCAAATATACAAGTGTTGTCCTAGTTGACAATAAAGTACTATGAGTGTGTTTGGGTAGTGGGTTAAGGTGGGATAACCTCCGTAAGGATAGAGTAATAAGATAATAGGTCCCACAAAATTTTTGTTTGGGAAGTCAAAAATTAGTTAGGATATCAATCCCGGGGTTTATTCTTGACCCGAATGCTACAGTACTTTTTAACCCTACTGCATGGGTTAAAATTAACCCCAGCTCCACCCTGGGTTTCAATCCCAGCCGACGGGTTATGAAGGATAATGACATATTTACCCATCTCATCCTCTCTTGAGTTCTCTCTCTTTGGCTTTGTGAAGGCAACGAATAGCCCATATCTCTGGCTCTCGCTCTCCGTCTGTCTCCTCTTTCTCTCTCGTTTTGTGAAGGTGACGAAGGCCAGGCCTAGGGTTTCTGCAAACCATATTTGGTGGGTATGTTTATTTGGGTTGGTGGTGGAAATGTTTGGTGCTTCACGGTGCTGGGTTTGGTTGATTCGCTGTAATGTTGGTGGTTCAACGGTGTTGGGTTTCATTGATTCGCTGTGGCGGTACTTCACGGTGCTGCGTTTCGTTGTTCTGCTTTGGTGGTGGTGGAATACCCTGTGTGGTGGTGGTGGTGTTTAGTGTTTTCTGGTCGTGGATTTCGTTGTTATGCTTTGACGGTGGTGGAATACCTTGTGTGGTGGTGGTGTTTGGTGCTTTCTGGCCGTGGGTTTCGTCAAGTAGGTGGCTATGGCGATTTTGGTGGTGGAAAGTGGAGGAAGCAGCTATGAAGATGATGATGGGTATAATGATAAATATCTACAAAAGTCTAGTGGAGTCCATCCCATTCAATTGATCCTTGCCAAACAATGAATTGCGTTGGATGGTATACATAACCCATCTAATTAAGTGCTTGAATGAGTTTGGGTGGATGGGTTATGATACAAAAAATTTAATCCATTCCTATCCTTGTCGATTATCCAAACACACGACTAAGAAGTCAAATTATTATTATTATTTTTTGGATATTATATTTCCATTGATTGTGGTTGTTTTTATTATTTTACTAGTATTTTTAATATTATTTTTGGTATCTAAAAAAATAGTAAAAGTAATTGTCATAGTAATAATAAAAATACTCACAAGTGTGATAAATTATTAAATTACTTACAAAAGAGATAATTTTTGTATATCGAAGAAAAGTAGTAAAAATAATTACCCCAAATGTAGAAAAAACATCCACAATAGCGATAAAAATATCTATAAAAATAATAAATCATTTATAAAAATAATAAAAAATTTTATTATAAATTAATTTACAAAAATTATAAAAATATTCATTGAACTAGTAAAAGCTAAAGATAAGGTACGAAATTTTTTCTTCCTTATAGTCAAGTCCAACTATTATGAGTCTGTTTGATAGATGTATTGTGAGGAAATTATATATTATATTATATTATTTTTTATTTAATTTGATCTAATATTTTATTTGATAAGTAAATTTAATATAGTATTAATTTTAAAAACATAAATTAATTGTATACTTATCGTATATTTTTAATACGATACCCCTGTATTCTGAAAGTCTTTTAATATCACAAAGAGAGATGGTATTATAATCAAACTCAAACAAATTATTTTACATATTTACAATTATAACCCCCAAATGATAAAATCAAGTTATCATTAATATAACAAATATTGATTGAGAATATTTTTATTAATTCAATATTAAATACGAAAAAATAATTTTTTGACAAAATAACTGATTGAATTAAATAATTATTATTCAATACTTATATTATGTATTATTAAATATTAAATAAAATTAAATATTATACTACTACCATATGTAATTTTGTCTTTTATCTATATTAGAGTGTATTAGTTTATTCCATTCATCCGTTTTTAATACGCTCAGGAGAATCAATCATTACTCCGTCGCTCTCATTCTCGTAAGACATTCTCTGTTGCTTGTTCCAACTGACGTCATCATGGCTTCGACTGTCGGATCGACCTCTAATATCCTGTCAAAGCTAAACATCGATGCCGATTGGGCCGTCGATGCTCCTCCCAATCTTCAGCAGAACCTCTCTCTTCTCTCTCCCCAACAGGTTGGTTCACTTGTACGTGAAAATTATCGATTGGAATTTGGTCGTTCTTGATTGATAGGATGTGTGTGTGCGTGTGTGAGAGAGAGTGATATTGTTTGAATTGAATGTTGTGTTTAGATTGAGCTGGCGAAGATGTTGGTCGAAATGGGACAGAGTCACGTGTTTGAGAAATGGACTGAACCAGGGGTCGATGATGATGAGAAGCGAGCTTTCTTTGATCAGGTACATTGTCATTTATAAATCATGTTGTAATTGGTAGAAGTCGCTACGGGATTTCAGCCCTCCACTTAAAAGATTTTGATTGATTTGGCGACACCGAGCCCCAATAACTTTTACCTATTCGCCAATAGGACCCTTTCCTAAGACGGGATTTCAGCTGAAGAATTTTGGCTGACTTGGCGATACCGAGCGCCAGTAGCCTTTACCTCTCTTCGCCAATAGGATCTTTTCCTATGACAATCTTACTGCACTGATGGGTGTACTGGTTTGTATTAATAGCTTCCAATTTTGATATGCATTGTGTACTCAAAGTCATGTTCTCCCTTTAGTAGAAAATTTATGGTTTTGATGGCGTGAGATCGCTTTAATCATCTTACTTAAAAATGATGAGGTCCTTTTCCCCTTGCCACTACATTTTGTGTTTTCATTCTTCTATGTGCAATTCCACTGGTGACTAGAGTTTCACTTTCCCAAATATTTTTCACTATTCTTTTCGTTGAATTGATTGATTCTAGGTTTTTGTGTAAGTCATCTATATTTTGTCTGAGAAATTGGTTTGCAGTCTCTTTGCTCTAAGTTTTAAGGTGGTGATCAGTATCTTTAGGTTAACAACAATATGTATATATATGTTTGTAATATATTGTGTGTTCGTTGGGGTTGTTTATGTGCATGTTTGTTGTATCACAATTCATACTTTGTGTATTGAGTACGAAAAGTGCTCAAGTCGTCTCCCCCCTGCCATATAAATGAATACTTTCTATGGAGGAGGTACCCAGGCACCTGATCAGGTCGCTAGTGGGTACCTCCTCCATAGAAAGTATTCATTTATATGGCAGGGGGTCTTCCGATGTGGGATTGCCTTAGGAAAGGATCCTATTGGCAAAGAGAGATAAAAGCTACTGGGGCTCGGTGCCGCCAGTCAGCCAGAATCCTTCAAGTGGAGGGCTGAAATCCCCGTAGCGATTTCTACCCCCTACAAAAAAGGTTTTCTAAGGCAATCCCACATCGGAAGAGAGTCGTCTCCCCCCTGCCATATAAATGAATACTTTCTATAGAGGAGGAGGTATCCACTAGCGACGTGATCAGGTGCCTAGTGGGTATCTCCTCCATAAAAAATATTCATTTATATGGCAGGGGGGAGACGACTCTCTTCCGATGTGGGATTGCCTTAGGAAAGAGTCCTATTGGCGAAGAGAGGTAAAGGCTACTGAAGTTCGGTGCCGCCAAGTCAGCCAGAATCCTTAAAGTGGAGGGCTGAAATCCCGTAGCGATTTCTACCCCTTACACATGTCTGATCGGAAATCTCTGATTCTGTTTAGTGGTGCTGTGTCAATGCACAAAACAGTGTGTAGACATATTAAACATTGGCTTATTTGCTGCAAACCCACTAGTTGCTGAACCTCTTATGTTGACTGATTAAACTACCTCTCTCTCTCTCTCTCTCGGATGGGCCATGGGATATGACTTTATTATCTAAGTGTTTGTGAAATTTTGGATTCAGCTGTGAAGACCTCATCAAATTCTGGCTAGATTGAAATTATCTGAATTTTGGGTAAAATTTGTGAAAATGTTTTTATTTTAATTTGCCAAATAGCTTGCTGAAATTGGTGGCTTGGAATTGATGTTGAAGATTTTTTTTTTGTAGTGGTATTATGAACAGTACTGCTACTAATATTACTATGAGATTGAAGTGTAGGTTATAATGGTTGGTATCTAGATTCCCTTATGAGATCTGCTATTGTCGATCTCAAATATATCTTTATGACATTGCCTTTGATTTGGCCTACTGTAAAAAAATCTGCTATTCTCTTTGCATATCGTCTGTTGACGTAAAGTTACTAGATTTTAAAACTCTTCACAACTGCATAGCTGCTTCTTTCAGATGGCTCGACTTAATGCAAGCTATCCTGGGGGTTTGATGTCATATATCCAAACTGCTAGACAACTGTTAGCAGATTCAAAGGCTGGAAAGAACCCATTTGACGGCTTTACACCTTCAGTAAGTTAGTACATTCAATGCCTGCAAATGATGAATCCTGTGCATATGTTCTGTTTCTTTTTAATTGATTTGAAGTTAGTTTTCTCTCGCTGAGGTATGTCCTTTTTTTGAATTCTATTTTGTTAAGAAGGTTAATGTATTATTAAGGTACATTGTTGAATTCAAAATAGAGAGAAGAAGACTGCAATTTTTTGGAGAATACTCTGAGAAGACTGCAACATAGTATATTCTTTTGGCAGCCAAATCCCTTCAAACATAATAAATCCTACGATTGTTACTCTGTTCTGTCCAAACTCCATGTGCTAATTTTTAGCTATATTTGTTTCTAGAATGAATCCTTTGTCAGCTAGTGCTTCTTGTGAAGCATACGATTTGTTGCATGTGTAAATGATGATTGTCCTGTTTATCTCGGATAATGACCACATAGTCAACTCTGAAATTTGGTAAAAGAGGATGTAGTGGATTGACCTTGCTGATCAGAGAATCTCCTTCAGAATTTAAAGAAGCACACAGTATATGGACTGCAGGTGGCCACATGTCAAGGTAAAACTAGGTTGCTGTCAACTGGTGCCTGGTACCATATATAACAGCACATGTATTTGACACTTTGTAAATATCCCAAAAAAATGTCACCTTGTCTGATGTTCAAATAGTTGACCGAGTTTAAGTGACTTAAGTAAATGGAACACAAATTTCACCATTTCTTATCAGGGGAAAAAAGCAAATTGAAAAGAGAAAATGTGGATAACGTAAGTGAAGCAATACTTTTGGACAGACTTGTTTCAAATGCGTGGATCCTTTTTCCTTTAAATGCTGATGTATCCTCAATGACTGGGATGGGAATAACTGCCTGAGTTCTGGACATTAAGATGCCAACTGAATAATAGTTCACGGATAGCCGTGGTTTCATGTTTTTCTACTTCAGGACTGAGATAGAGGAAATCTGGCATACCATATGTTGATTTACATGGGTAGCACCATTCCTGGCACTTCTGCTAGATTCATGATATGACTGCTTTATGTTTTCTTCATAATTATTAAATCGATATTCGGGAATCAAAATATTAGAGTTGAGAATCGGGAATCGCAAGATTCGACACAATATTCGAACAAAGATAAAAAAATAACATGTATTGAACATTAAATATTGCACATTATTGTATTTTAAAAACCAACAATTGAGTGTATTTACATGGTACAAGAATAGGAAGCTAAACTTTAGTGTACCTCTGTTACTTCTTTCTTAATACATAATAAATTGCTCCATCAAAATGAATGGCCACGATGAAATAGCAATTGTTTTCCTGATACTAATGAAGTTAACTAAAACAGAAAAAGGCCACATTGATTTGAACATGTAAACTTAGAAAATCACTTCCCACATTCGATTAAAAAATAATTTTTTGATGAAAAGCAGAAAAAAAAAACATGTATTGAAGAAGATGTAGGGTGTGTTAGAGTTTGATAGATGTTGTTGACGAATAAGCATACTTTGAGTGAAGGAGACATTGTCTCTGTGTGATGTTCCCAGATGCTAGAACTGTCACTTAAAAAGGCAGAGGCGCGAACAAGAGATACAGAGAGAGACGTGAGTTTTATATTTTGAGGTGGATCTCTTTTAGCAAAACGACGTAGTTAAAAAACAAAACGAATCGTGTGATTCATTCAATTCGTATCAAATTGTACGATTCAGCTGTGATTCCTAGCAAAAAAATGATTCTATAGTAAGATAAGAATCGAATTGGGATTAAATCAAATCGAATCATACTAATTGAACGATTTTAATAACAATGTTTTTCTTTGTGAACGTATTGTCTGGTCAAAAGATTTGTGATGGTTTGTATTAGACAACTTATGTTGTCACATTCACCTAATTTCAGTTAGTCTGACGGTTGACATCTGTACTTGTTCTTTGTGGAGTTATATGATATGTCTATGAAAAAAGCAGAGAATGGGTTCTCTCAACTGGAGGTTTTAAACAACGTTGATGTTCATTAATGATGTGGAAAATGTTATTGCAGGTTCCATCAGGGGAGGTTCTGACTTTTGGTGACGATAACTTTGTTCAATTTGAGAATATTGGAGTTAGGGAAGCACGAAATGCTGCATTTGTTCTTGTTGCGGGGGGCCTTGGTGAACGGCTTGGATTCAATGGCATAAAGGTAAAGAATTCATTTTCTTGTGTGAGCATTTTGCTGAATGGTGGAATAAAATTTTGGTTGTTGCAACAATTTCCTGGCATTTGATCTGGAACTAATTATTCATTATTATATTAGGTGGTTGTGCTGCATGGGAATGATTTCACCTGTAGATATATTATGTGCACCATATCCACATTTTTAGTACTGAAACTGGCAGCTATTTGTCTATAGCCTGAAATAAATCCGTTACAAACTTTTTGACCACTTTTTATTATATCTGACAGGTGGCTCTTCCTGCAGAGTCTACGAGTGGAACATGCTTCTTACAACACTACATCGAGTCTATTCTAGCCTTACAAGATGTTAGCGGTAGAATGATTCAAGTTTTGCTTCTACTAAGACTTTATAAAATGATTGGGCAAAAAATGGTGGACATATCTTATATTTTAATGAGCAGAATAGAATTTCTAAATTTGCAGGCTTAATGAGTTTGAAGACAGATTTGAATATGTGTTCCGGAAATGGCTTTCATTGACAAAAACAAACATTTCACTTATTTCTAGAAATATGTGACAGTTGCTCACATAAATAGTGTCGTAGTTGATTTACTACATAAAGTTTCCCTTTCTGGACATTAGGTGAATTCTTTTGTGGAGAAAGTATTGAAGAGAAAAAAAAAAATCTCAAGGCCCCTTAATTCTGGTTCATGTCCGATCATAAAACTGCTTTTATTGATTGAAAGAATATCGGATTAAATCCAGACTAAGCCATAGTTGGACTAGTTTGACTGGTCTTGAGGAAAAAAATGTTGTATGCTATGTGGAGTTCAATAGTTGTTAATCAATTTGAGGACCGTATCTGGCAGTGAACTTATAGATCCAGAATATTTGTTTAGTTCCTTGGGCTGAGTTATGTGACAGATATGAGTTGTCCCAGGAGATTATCAGGTTATAAGATTGAGTTATTTTTTCTTTCCCGTATAAAAACACATGCAGCAAGATTGCATAATCAGACTTTTATATCACATAAACTTGTGAAGTATCCAGCCATAAAAATGGGCCACTGAGCTTTGGCGCTAAAAATTTTCCTTTCTACATAGCAAACACCAGACTACCTTTTGAGTCTTCTTCTGTAAGATATTTATAAAGAAGGTGATCTTTACATTAAACTGATAAATGAATTCCGTGTCTATAACCTATAGTGTTGCTTTAAAATTTGTAGGCGAACACCAAGGAGAGATTCCTTTGGTTATAATGACATCTGATGATACACATTCACATACTGTGGAGCTGTTAGAATCAAATGGTTATTTTGGAATGAAATCTACACAAGTAAAACTTTTGAAGCAGGCAAGTATCTGATCCTGATTGCAGATCTTGTATCTACTTAAGCAGAATGGAATTGTTACATATGTTGCTGCATATTTATGCCAGGAAAAAGTTGCGTGCTTAGATGATAATGATGCAAGGTTTTCTGTAGACCCACATAACAAATACCGAATTCAGGTAACTTTACTATTTCTTGGATTTTATGAGTACACACATATGCTGATATTTCTTTTGAGAAACACTAGGAATTCTGTCTTTCATATAGTAGAATTTTATTTTTGTCTTTTCATCTGTGTTTTCCTTTGCTTTGTGTAATAGACAAAACCTCATGGCCATGGTGATGTTCATTCACTTCTTTATTCAAGCGGCCTTCTAAAGGAATGGTAGGGTCTTCTTATAACCTTGTTGTCCTGCCTCTTTTGTTTATCGCTGATTTTGATATGTTGATTTACCATGGCAAGATCTCCACAAACTTTAGGTGCATGCTTGAATGCCTCTTATATCGAGTTTTAAAACTCAAATGCGTGGCCTTGATCCATGAGAATCCATTTAACTATAATGAACCGAGATATCCTTCTATGAATTAGAATACTGCTCAGTAAAAAATAAATTTACTTAGTAATGCTGGGCAAAGTAATTGGAGAGACTTATGACTCTCACTTGCATATAACCATCTGTCTCGATGCTCAAACACTGATTTACCCTTTAGAAATCAGTTCCCTGGAATCTCAGTCATGATGCTGGGTTAAGAATTTCTTGACATTGAATTTTTCCATGTGTCCATTTTCAAGCTAATTGATGAAATTTATAATTGTTTATGAACTCCAATTCTGTGTTGACGTGACTTTAACCATGTTCATTATCATACACAGGCATGAAGCTGGTTTGAGATGGGTTTTGTTTTTTCAAGATACTAATGGACTTCTCTTCAAGGTTTGGTTAAGTTTTGTTCCCATGTATATATTTTTGGAGGAAGACTTATGTTTGATTGTAGTGGAATAGTTATCCTCTTTCCTTCTTGATATGTCAGGCCATTCCAGCAGCATTGGGTGTTAGTGCCTCCAAACAATACCATGTTAATTCTCTTGCTGTCCCTCGCAAAGCTAAAGAAGCCATTGGAGGCATAGCCAAGCTTACTCATGCAGATGGTACTTTTTATTGATTGTCAAGTACAAAGGAAGGGAAAATATGATATTTTGCTTGGTTTCTGCATCACAACTACTGATCTGCAATTTGACCTTCGAGCTTTCTCATCGATCTTTAATTATGCTTGAGGAACTTTGACTTAGCATATTACTTATCTATCCTATCCCAGGATTAGAATTATTATCCCTGCTTGATGGGAATTAAAGTAATCCACGTTGGATGTACCATGGGACTTGCTGAAACAAGAGTCCCTCTTTCTCTTATTTTAAAGGGAAGGACCAGAACAGTAGCTCTAGATATTCAGATTTTGCCAACTTATTAGTCAGTTCCGCCAGATAACTTCACCATGTCTTTTTAAATTCTCACAATAACTGTAAATAACGGGCTTGAAATGAGGGAGGTTAATGTAAGGTGATGAGCTTGTAGATGGCATGTCCAAATGCCTAGTTTGAATCTTGCCACTTTGTTGCATGTCCCATCCGCTATTGAAAACACTACTCACCATCCAACTTGCATGTTGTAAGCAGGCCACCAGCATTTAATATCAAATGACCAATATGACATTCTTGTGATCCCTGAAATCTGATATTTGAATAGGTGCAATGTTACTCTGTCAACCTCTGCTCTGGCGGTTTGCTTCATCAGTCCAAAGTCTTGATTCAGACTATTTGTTCTAGTCTTCTAGACATCACATTTTTTATTAAGAAACTTAAAGTTACCATTGTATATGTAAATCTCGATTTTCTAGTAATCCCAAACCTCAACATGCAAATCTATGGTTTGCTGATACAACCTGATCATTCATTTAAGCGTATATGAACCACAGGTCCACAACAAATTCATTGGTACAACCTCCTCTGGACCAAAAAAAAAAAACTTTAATGCTTGAAACATAGGTATTAAAAGCCCAAAGCAATTTCCATGTAGAAAATAAGTTGTTCTTTTTGAGCCAGCCACATAGTGAACGATAAATTGTTAGACTTGCACGTTCTGTATACTTTCAGAAGATTTATATGGAGAGGTTGATTTAGGAAGTAGGATACACTTAATGAGCATTCTTCTATAAGTGTGGCTGAAGTTATATTACCATGGTGTTTGAGTTTCTATGTTATTTAAATAAAACATGATGTAGCATGGAGAAGCAATACTCACAAGAATGTTCCTGTGGACAATGAACTTCCTATTTTAATGATAGACTACTAACATAAAATTCAATTGACTTCAGGGAGGACGATGGTGATTAACGTGGAATACAATCAGCTTGATCCTCTGCTTAGAGCAACTGGATATCCTGATGGTGATGTCAATTGTGAAAACCGCTATTCTCCTTTTCCTGGAAACATAAACCAAGTACATTTTTTTTCATAAAGATATATTGTTCTTATTTCTTTTATTCACACATACATTTCACAAGCATGTTTTTGGTTTTCCATTTTCTTTGCGATGACTCATTAGCCAGGCCTGATTATTGTCTTCATGTGTTTGCTATTTGAGCTATTTTCTCCATTGATGGGATGTCAATAATTTCCAACGATTTAGATTAATTGTTTCCTTTAAGTTGATTTTGAGAATGAGTTGTCATAATGTTCAGGCCCTTCCCTTTTTTTAAACAGCTCGACCACCCAAGTCCAGAGAAGGGTGCATAAGGTTGACAATAGGCAGAATATCATCATTTAAACCCTAAAAAGGAACAAAATGTGAAAAATTTTGTTCTCAAATATAGAATGGTGAAGCCCAGTTGGTTGCAATCTTTATCAGGCCGCGTTGTAGTCATTATCATCTCAAAGTTTCACTAAAAGTTATCAGGGGCTGTGTTTTTTTGGTTTTCAAGTTATATAATCTATGTCTTGTCACACATATTAGTTACTTGAGGGCATTGGAATGACAAATAATTTTAGGTCAAAATGATCGAAAGGAGTATTGACTCATGTATGTCATGAGTATCAGATTTCTCCAATATCTTGACTCACTCCGTCTTATGTGCAGACATAAGTTTCTTGAGTGAAGCCTATCTGCCCACGTATTTTGCGTCTGGACTCTTACGCAAACATCTCTACCTGTGTTTGTGCCGGACTGTTTGTCTTGTGACGTGGTGGGTGGTTGCATTCACATGCACATATGTGCATACACAGAAAGGGTTGGAAATGAGAAAATGGTGCGGGCTAGGTGGGATGAACTCAAGAAAATCTCGATGTATGGTGCCCTCTGCATAAATATTTTTGCAGTGACAAGTATAACACAACAAATTGATTGCTCCATAATCATTATTGCCTATTAATACCATTGGACTAGGTACCCTCAATTTTTTTTGTTTGACATTAGGTATGTATTTTTTAAAATAAAATTTAAACATATTTCATTGTGCTCACCCTATTATTGCGTTCTTGTGATATGGATTAGGATAAAAACTCTTGCCTAAATGATTACTAACTTTTGACCAACGTTATTGGAATTTGGAACCTAATTTCAGTACCTAATATATTGTGACATTAAATCTAATAGTGAGTCCTAATATTTAATAGAGTCCGCTATCCATATGATGGATACGCTTCGGTTATGTCCCAATAAGTTTTGGACATATTAGGGTTATTGTGTAATTTTTTTAAATTATAGAATTATTTTATTATTATTTGGAAATGAGTGCATAATGTAAGAACCTACAGAGTCATAAATGGATGATTGTTACCATGATTTTATATATTAAAAAAAAATATTGGTTGATGGCACCGATTTGTATCGTAGTCTTATTCTTGGTACCAAACTATAATTAATTTTTTTTTTAATTTTTGTGTACACGCGATGTAGATCAATTTTTTATTTTTACTATGTTTAATAAACTTTGAAGTTTTTAAATATGATTTTAACAAATATGAATTTATGAACTTTTACAGTTAATTGGAAAAAAAAAAAATTAGAACTCGTTAATATGCCCCTAAACTAATTTACTGGCTCCGCCCCAGTGCCTATTTGCCTGTATTTTGTTCTCCTGGATTCTATCTAATGTTGGGTGCACTTTTGATGGATACCTCCTTTTATTAGAAACGTTATTTACAAAGCATTAGGTGCAGAAAAAGCCGTAGTAATGAGGTAATCGATGATCAAATAGTTTACTCACATATTTGTCACCTTAGAGAAATTTATGTCATCAGATTTGGTTCTTTTGGTGTTGATTGATTATTATTTTTTTTATTTTTTCCCTCCTAGCTAAATATTTTCTTGCTTAGGCTTGACTTGTGGGGTTATATATTGTGTGCAGTTGATTTTCGAACTTGGCCCTTACATCGAAGAGCTTACAAAAACTGGAGGTTCTATAAAGGAGTTTGTAAACCCCAAGTAATTTGTCTGTCTGCTTCTCTGTATGATCAAGACTTGATTTTAAAATAATGATGCTTGTGCATTGTTTTGGTGGTTTCACTTTTCATTGTCCGAAAATATTCGGATTGTTTTCCATCTACTTACTTCCTGCACAAGTTACAGAGCTATACTGTTGTATTTTTTTTCCAAGAAAAAATAGTTATTCTGGTTCTGAATCAAATGTGGCAGATAATAGCTCACGTAATTTGGTTGCATATATTATCCAACACATGTTGCCTATGTGGGTAAAGAAATACAACACATCAGTTACGCATCACGTAGTGATTCATATGTTTTGATCAAATAGGAAAAAGGACAGTCTAGTGCACGACCCCCGTATGCTGAGAGACTAGTTTCGCGACTCGAATCTATGACACCCAGATCATAATGAAGTGATCTTACTGCTACAGCAGACACCCTCTTTTTATCAAATATATTTTGTTAAAAAAATTAGACAAGTAAATAAACAAGGAAACTAAGCGTTAAGGAAGACATACCCAAATGCCCAATACAAGCCCTCTAAGCAACTCCAGAAGCTAACCTAAATCTAGACAGAAAGAACAGAAGTAGCTGAGAAAACCCAGCATGTTTGACAAATAAAATCAGTGACACAGTTCTATGAATGATGTTTGAGAGGTCTTCCATTGAATGAGTATCCTTCAGTTTTCTGAAATATCACTATTAAGCTGCGTGTCCGTGAGAGTGCATCGTTTCTCCATCCATATGTGATTAGTCAAAGGTGCAAATGCTACCTTCCTGGCAACCCCTACATATACATTCCTTTATTTTTTTGGCAACTCAATCGGGATGGAAACTCCAGAGCCCCAGGCACTGTCTTTATGGCATAGCTCGGCTAAAATCAGGGTTATAAATCTGTGAGAAAGTGGCAACGGAATACTGGATGATCTTGGTATCCTTCACAACAACTGTAATACACAAAATTTCTGGAGATAAAGTTTCTCACCCATAGTCTATCATCTTTAGACGACCTTCCTTTGATTGCCAACCTAAATATGAAAAAGGTTCCTTGGTAGCTGTGCTAGATCAAAACCAGACGCTGTTATAGAATTGGTGGCAGTTTCTCAGTTAAAAGCGGGAAGAGTGATACAGATAGATAAGTATTTGAGAGGCGAAGGCAGCTATAGGATGTGATCTTCTCTTTCGGAGTTAGGTAACGGGGGCATTAGCAGTAGCAGTGTGTGGCTCTATGTGTTGAACTGTTCCTCTCGGGCCATTTCCATTTGTTGGTCACAACTTTACAGTTCAGTTTTGGTAATTCGTTGAGCCCCAAATTATTATAAAAACGATATCCAAGGTACTTTTGTCAACGCCTAAAGATTCCAGTTGTTGATGTACAAGAAAGTTAAATTGTCATTACCTGTACCAGGTTTTGACAATTTGACTCCTTCAGACCTCAAGCTTTATGAGGGTTAAATCATGATATTTGAACTAGCCAGAATTTGGCTGATCACTAACATGACACACTAACTTGTGCCATCCAGTTTCTGTTGGAATCTCAAATGTGCAAAGCTATTTTGAAACTTTCCTTTTCTTTTAGTGACTAATGTGTTGTTTCTCTCACTGCAGATATAAAGATTCTAGCAAATCTGCATTTAAATCTTCTACTCGGCTAGAGTGTATGATGCAAGATTATCCTAAAACATTGCCTCCATCAGCAAGGGTTGGATTTACAGTGAGTAGAGTGCTGGATAACTTGTGTATCAATATCTTCCATTTGACATCTGTTTTCTTACTTCTTGGACAGAATATGTTATGAAGCTGCTTTAAAATCCGTCATTCATTTTGAAATTACAACTATTGTCTGACTTCTTAGGTGTTGGATACATGGCTTGCTTATGCACCTGTGAAGAACAACCCTGAAGATGCTGCTAAGGTATTTCTTTGTCCAGTATATTTTTAGTACATTGTTCACTGTGGCCCATTAAATAAGCTATCCCCCCATAAGTCCCCCAAACCCGCTGAAAGATTTGATCTCAGCTCTTTGGTATTTACCTGATAGACTAGATGGCACCTTTTATTGTTAGATGGTTATGTAAAAATTTCCAGAGGTATTTGTGTTAGGTGATTTTTCATTGACATTTCTTGTTTCTATACCATTGAAACTGTTTTGTGATTGATGTTTTTAAACTCACGTGCCCCATTCATCTCTATTAATTTTGTTGAATTGAACTGAAGGTACCCAAGGGAAATCCATATCACAGTGCTACTTCCGGAGAAATGGCCATTTATAGGGCAAACAGCCTCATATTAAGAAAGGTACTTTATAAGTCTTCTCATATTATTTTAGGTTTGTAACCAATTTTTTACTTGATAATGCTTATTTCAATGTCTGTATTATGATCCACACTATTCTCCAATGATTGTATGGTGGTTTTACAGTTGTACAACAAATTATTTGGGCAGTGCGTCAGACACTTTTTTAGCAATTTTTATTTAATGTAAAAGCAAAAGAAATTAAGAACTTTCCTCCCCTTGGAATTCCAGAGTCCAGACCATACCTTATAACCGAAGCCAATTGCCACTACCATGAATATACCATTTAGAGGTGTATCATGGGCCAGGTTGGCACGGGCACAGGCACAGGACAGCACATCACAGAACTAGCCATGCCTGCCCAGGAGTGACCCCTGTGCCATGCTGGGCTTGCCCTTCCAGCCTATTACCGCTGACGCGGCATGGGTCCTTTCCAAGCACAAGCTCGGCACTAGGTCCGGCCAAGGCCTAGGCATTACCCAACGGCAGTTTTTTTGAAAGTTTGACCCACATTGCCAAAATGACCCCTCCCAACAGCAATATAACGGTTGTTTGAGGGGTAATTCTGTGCGTTAATTATGAAACTAATCTATAAACATCCCAGGAATGACCCAGACACAGGCACGGGCACGGGTACGAGCACGAGCACAAGCATGAGCACCTAAGAAGCACGGATACGGACACGGCGATACGGCAAAATCCCAAAATGTAGGATACGGGTACGGCGAGGATACGACTAATTAAAATAATTATATATATTTTTATATATATAACAAACAAGACATAACAAACATTACTTAAATTGAAATAGATCAAAATTAAAAAAATATATATAATTTTCAAAACCAGCAGGCTACTACTAGCACAGAAGGCAGCAACACAGATGACCCAAAAAAAGCTAGCTAGGAAAGCATAACAAAAAGAGAAGATCGAAGCACAACAAAAAAGAGAAGACCAGCGGGTAGCAAGCAACACAACACCGAAAGGTAGCAAGCTAGGAAAGCAATTTTTAGTATTTAAAACCAGTTGGCAGCAACACAGATGACCAAGACCAAAAAAAAATCCCGAAGGCAGCAAGCAACACAACACTGGACCAAAACAAAATTCCCAAATTTTGAAAACCCTAAAAATCCCCAATCAAATTAACCTAATCAAATTTTTTGAAAGTCCACACTCCACACAGATTAGAAGATGAAGAGGTAAGAGCAGCAGTAGATCTGAAAAAAAAAAATAGAAGCAAGAAGAGGATCACAGTCGCAGAGCGCGATCGCAGCCGCAGGTGAGTTGCCCTTCCTCTTCCCTCTCCTTCTTCTTCTCCTCCTCTGGTCCTCTCGAGCTCCTCCTCTTCTCTTCTCTCTTCTCTCCTCTCTCTCTCTCTCACACCGAATGTCGATTGGAGTCGGTTCACAGATCAACAACGCTTTAGTTTTTTCTTTTCCAAGCCAAAACGACGTAACTTTGGCCTTTTTTTTTTCGTTTCGACCCACCTAAGTTTTTTAAAATAACAAAAGTATCCCGCCATATCCCCCACGTATCCGACCAAAAAAAATGATAGCCACTGTTCAGGACACTTCTACAAGTGTCGGACACGTATCCAACCGTCGGACACGTGTCCAACACTGCCACGGCGACCCCCCGACGAGTATCCGTGCTTCCTAGATGAGCACAAGCATGAGCACGGGCTGTGCGGTGACCAGGCCCTGCACATGTGCCTTGCATGGCACGATGTACAACGAAGCACGTAACTAACTAGCCATTACATTTCTGGGACCATTGAATCATGGTAGCTTGGTGCGTCTGCCTTCTTGTTTTGTGAGTCGGCTACCATATTTACCTTGTAAACATCTGTCAATGGCATATTTTGGTCTTGCTGACATCAGTAAGCAGAACCAGCGCATGGGCAGGGTGGAAATTTGTTCTCGCTTAGGTGAGCTGTGGCCCGAAGAAAGTCCTTGAGGCTTATTTTGGCTGATCGTCAAACCTGCTTCTCATAACCATAGCTTTTTCTGTTCATGAAAATAGCTTTGAACACAGATTGAGCTGCTACAAATTGAGAAGTTTTGAAAGAGAGTTTTTAAGAAATTTCTCATTCCCTCCAAGTATGTCGTGGTGTTCTGTTGTTTTTTGTTTAGCAGTCATTGCTGCCTTCTCACCAGGGGATGGCTTTCCTTCATTTTCACAGATTTCACAGTCTGCTCCCAACTCTGAAACTTGAACCCGAAAGTCAGGGGTCATATTATGCGCCATGCCCCAATGTTCCCTTCGCTCTATGACATCAGAATCTTAGTAATGTTAACAAGGATCATATTATTTCAGGTTGAACAAGACTTCAGCTCCTAATCGTTGCCCTAAAAAGTACTGATGCAAATTTGCTGGTGACAGAGTCTGCTTGGCTCATTTAACAACCTTGGTCATTGTTTTTGCAGGAACCAGTAAAATTATTGTCTATTCAGTAATATTTCAAACTTTGACCATAGGTTTCCATATGGTCTCTATTCAAGGGCAAACGAGCTATAGAAGAATTCTAAGATTAAAATAGCTCGACAATCGACATGTGTATGTGTGCATATGTGTACTTATGTGCTTGCTTGTGGCACTTGAAATTGGATAACTGACAGTGTGATGGTTTCATTTTAGAAACGAGATACTTTAGAACTTTGT
>CAUOFW020006619.1:0-23445 GCA_963454935.2 Ilex paraguariensis | reverse complement strand
CCACATGCAAACTCCCAATCACAAGTCTGACTGCAAACTATTAACAGCGATAGTGTATACCTCTGGAGTGCCCTTAATATTATATTGGTGAATCATATTGTATACCTCTCGTGCCCGGTCAACCTAAAGTGATACAGTGTTGTTCGTTAATCCATGAGAACTTCAAGAAGATGGGGGACCTGAAAGCAACTACATAGCACTTGAAATGTGGATAATGATTTTGAAGTTTAAACTGGACAAACCTCACCTGGCCAGCATTTGCACATGCTTTCATCAAAGCACCAACAGTGACATGATCGGGCTCTATGGGTTGTGTCTCCGACATCATTTCTGATAACACATCAAATGCCCTATCCACGGCTCCTGATTGACCACATGCGGTTATAAGTGCATTGAATACAACTCGGTCAGGCTTCACATTCTACTGCATGCAACATGTGATCAGTAAGAAGACTTCAGAAAAAAAAACTCCAGTAGAACTAAAATACAAGCCAAGAACCATGTTTGGAGCTCACGTGCCGTACAACAAGTGCAAGCTGAATTCAAAGAGAGCAAAAGAAACTGCAAAGTGCAATCAAACTGACAAACACTCATCTACTCCAATAATTAGGGTGGCGGAAATATTAGAACACATGACCTCTTGCTCTGATACCATGAGAACAATCATCTACTCTAAAAGCTTAAGCTATTAGAGAGGGTATAATTTAAATTTTTATACTTCAACAACTACCTTTGATCTCATTATGCCATAAGCACCAAACGCCTTAGCAACTTGCCCTGCTTTAGCACATCCGTCGATGAGTGCACCATATGTGTGAACATTCGGTTCCACTTTAGCATTGACCATTTCATGAAAAACCTACAACTTAATAAAGCTTCAATGAAATATGATACTCATTCGAAGACATGTAAAAGGACACTTCATTCAAATAGAAAAGGATGACGACATAACCATCATAGTATGCAAATGCAGCACATAACTTACAAATGTATTCAATAATCTCCTTTGCAAAAGAAACTACATATGGAATCCTAGCAATGAGGTAACTTTATGGAGAGATTTCCTCAACTTGTTAGAATGGAAAGTGTATGAGAGCATGCATGAAACAAAAGGGAAAACTGATGTAGTGTGTGGGGAATATATGAAAAATGAAAATCATCATAATGTCAACATGTATTCAGCATAAAAGTTTGGGAAGCCCATACATCACGTATGCCATCTAAATTTTTGGCCCAAAAAAAAAAGGTGTACTGTATATCCTCCAGAAAAAGAACCAAAAAAACTCAAGCTACCAATCCACTCTGGAGTGGTAACATAATATTAAAAGAATCCTGCCTAGGACTTTGATGACACATAAACTGTTTCAAATCAGAAATTAAGAATCTCATTTGTTTTTGAACAAAAAAAAAAGGGCAAACATAGTAAAAAGTTTAAGTTGTCTCAGTGTTGTGAAAAGTGTGTCTAGACCGTTGTCTAGGCATGAGGTGAATCGAGACACACCAAAAGTGCCTTAGCCTCAGACGAGACTACTTTATTGGGCGAACAAGATGCTTGTGTTGGGCTTATGCCCAAGGCACATGGGCGTGAACGTTTTTCCCTTTTATTGCTATTTTTTGAACAATTGATATATCGACTTTGGTTTGAAGACTTTAAAATGCATAACACTGGATTACATTTCCACTTATATATAACGAATTCAAACACTAAACTTAGATGTGTACTTCGCAGATCCATTCAAATCACTTGTACTGAATCGTGGGTCATTTGGCACATGATACGGGTGTCCTATAGGATCCTTTTTCCGATGTGCACTGTGATGGGGGATCTTAGTTCACTTTGGAACTCTTATCCCGATCACTTTTACTATTATATGAATTACATAACACAACAGTGCACTTATGGTCAATTAGTATTTATTTTGTATTTGTCATACGGTACTGCCTAATTCTTGTCGATTATAAAAGTTAATGAATACACGTCTCTGTCATGGAAAAAAAAAGATCACAAAAAAATTAAATGTAACCTTAAAAACCAAGAAAAAAAAATACAGTAGTTAAGGTTAATTTTGGGATTACCACGATCATGGGTCGATTTAGAGATAGGGTTAATTTGGGCAAACTAGGTCGCAAATCCACCTCATTTTGGACCATGCAACACTGGATCGATGGATGCATGGGTTTCTATAATCCCGATATTCCCGTTCCAATCTAACTTGAAGTTTAAATATCTACTTTGTAGAGTTAATCTTTGTCTTTTTCTTTTTCATCTACATCATCCTCTCTCTTTCTACGTCCCTCTCTTCACATCTATTTTTCTCTATCCCATTTGTATTCATATTTTTTTGAAATTAGTCTTTTATTTACTGAAATTGACCTCTTTTTTCATAAATTAAGCTTCTTTTCTTTGGTTCAATTAACCGCTAACATTGTTAAATCGACCTTTTGTATCTAGGATATACACCTCTCTATCTTTGCTCTAATATCCCTCTCTCTCCAACTCTTCTGCCATCTGAATTTACTCATGAATCTTTTTATAGCTTTTTAATGAATATGAAATTGAAATTGGTCACAGATGTTAGTAATTCTTAAATTAGTTATCCTTTTATAAAATATTGTTGATATGTAGTAATTTGCTTATATGATGTTGATGGTTGAATAATTTTGCTAGTAATCTTGGTGTAATTTGTTCTGTTTTGCCGGAATTAGCTAAAATGAGTTGTATGTATTGTAATTGGCTGGAATTAACTTTCTTTGCAGCATATTATTGACATCTACTAGTGAGATGAGTTGTATATGTTACTTATCGAAAAAAGATGAGTTGTATATGTTGTATTAGGTGAAAGTTCCTAAAATTTCTCGCATTAAGTTATATTTGACGTATTATATAATACATATTATCTACAACTTGTACCTCACTTTGCCTCACACCTCACGCTTAGGCACCAGAAGACCTTGACGCCTTGGTGTGCTTTTTACTTTAAATAACACTAAGTTGACTTATGAGCAGACTCAACTACAGTGGTTTCACAATTCACATTTAGTCTTCTTAGGATGACCAAATGCCTTCAGAAGGACCACTTCCACATGCTTTGTCTCATCATTTCCACTGCTAGTAAAGTTTGGACAATACAATTTCCATCCCAAGTTAATGTTCCATGCCACTATGGACAAGGGTAAAAAAGGAAAAACGTGGGCCGAGTTATAGATCACAATCCAAATTTCTATTCAAAAACTAATTACATTACGCTTGCCAACGTTTAGCAATAGACTTATGTCTAATGGCCAATAATTAATTAATTTATTACATTGTGAGGCACTGTCTAGTGTCGATGTGCCATAGAACAATAGCAGGATTATTTGACAAGAACAAATGCACAAAAACTAGCAAGGAAGTCTGAGTCATTAATCCTACGTATTAATGACAACCATCAATGAGAAACTAAATGTTAGTTAAAATACCTTAAACATTGTATCTACTTTTCCACTTTTAGCGCAAGTTGATATAAGAGTAGTGTAAAGTTTGCAGTCAGCTTTCAGTCCAGCCTCCTGTACAAGTTGCATAACTTGGAAAGCTCCTAAATACACACAGATAGATTAGATTTCCAAAGTATTTCAATTGGTAATGATGGCATATTCCAACAACTATCCATGAACAACAGCCAGACAATAAGAATTTACCCTCTGAATCTTGAGAGCATGCACAAACAGACATAAGCAGGTTGAATGTGCTTAGAGTTGGATTGGGAATAAGCTGGGTGAAACAAAAAGCTTCCTTAACAGCCTTTTGACTTTTACAAGCACGGAAAAAACCAGCATGATAAACCTGCGACCATAGTATTCCACATACAACCAACAATGACAAAGTACAGCAATTCATTACAGAATACTAAGTGAAAGGTGATAGCCTTACATTATCCATGTCCAACAAGCCTTTTCTTTCCCTGTCTTCAAGCAATTCTAAGCAGTCAGTTAACCTAGAACCAAAGATAAATTTTAGAATAAGCCCAAACAATACTAGCATGAAACAAAAGTAAACAGTAAGTTCACAAGAGTTCATTAAATCTCATCAAAAGCAAGAAAGTTCTGGTTTTCATTCATGTCAGATCAAACTTATGATAAGATAGAATTGTAACTCTTTCATGGGACTTCTAATCAAGGTGGCAAGCACAACATTTGCATAAGCATAGTGTGAATGAAGAAAATTACCTCCCTTGCCTTAGAAAATGATTGAAAGCATTGGATTTCTGTGAAAAATGTCTGTTATTGATTTGTTTCGCCTTTGGATGAGCGGATGGGAACAAATTCATGTCGCCATTCTGATGCAGAATGCTTTTATCCTTATCAATGTAAAACTCTCGTCCTTTTCCCAAGTCTTTTCTTTTACAGAAAGAACCTTCTTTATAACATCCAAGTGGTGTTTTCCCTTCAAAGCTCTCTGGAGGAAAAAACATATTATTTATATCAAACCAGTAAGTGGAGATCACACTCTAAGAGAATTTCCAGTATACAACCTGCAGTATGGAGAATGTCCTTCCCAGAAACTTTTGCTCCTTCAGTTGAGGAACTTATCATCAATGAAGGAAAACAGTCATTATCTCGAAGGGAACCAGGAGAACACAATGTCTGCATGCCATTTAAGTTTACCACAGAATTCCTTAGAGGCTGATGCTGATCTGTCTCATAAAATGTGTAGAGCTCTTTACGGACAGAAGCCCTAGAAATGCCAATATAGCTACTACTTTGACTATCTTCAACAAGCTCATGGTTTGGCTTTTCAAGTTCATTAAGTTCAGACAATACACTATTCACAGGACTAGAAGAGGCAATCAACCCAGTTTTAACCATTACTGTAGGCAACTCGGAGCTGATCTCAGTTTCCACTCTTTCACACATTTCTGTGGTAAAAGTCAATGGTACTGCACCTGCACCTGAATCAGGAGAGTCTAGTGTGGTGGTGATGAGAGTTTCCTCATTCAGCAAACCATTGTTCATGGATTGAAGTTGGGCCACATTATCCTCAAAATCACGACTGCTTTCTTTCGTTTCCTTCATCAAATCTTTATGGTTATTTGCAAATTTCTCTCCCCAAAGATCTAAAGGGCCCAAGCTCCGATCCTCACTGGCCCAGTTCATCAAACATCTGATCCGATGGGATAATGCACGCATCAGCTGATCTGATACCTGTAATATTGAATAAGCATTGGGAAGCTGGTTCGAGGACAAAAAAGACTCAAACTGATTAGACCCCCTCTACTTGTATTTTGGGACTAGAACCCTCCCTAACAAATCTAGGTTGCTATTCGGTATCTCAGAGTTAAAGAAATACAAACACTAAGGTCAATGTTGTACTTAGTTGAGTCAAGGTGACCTTGGCAAGATTGCAATCTTTTTATTAGCCTCAATAATATTCTAAACTCAGAATTTTTTTATTACAAAATATTCAGGAATAAGTATAGCAACTTTCAAATCTTTTTTCTTCCGAAATGGCAAAATTCAATTTAATTCCAACATTCCACCTAGTTTAGTGAATCTCAACTCTTTATTCCACAAAAACACCCACACTTAACAAAGAGACATCTGACGGATTAGAAAAACAACAAGATCCATCTTTGTCTATTCTCTGTTCGTGACTTGTAAAATATGAATCCGCAAAGGAATACAAATTAGCTATCTCTGTCTAACTTACATCATATCATGCATAAGTAAAAAGATATCTCAATTTCCAATGTGTGTGTGTATATATGTATACTTACGAATTCGCAAAGGAATACAACAATCTCTGTCTTACATACATCAAATCATGCATAAGTAAATAGATATCTCAATTCCAATGTGTGTGTGTGTGTGTATAAAGAGAGACTGAGAGAGAGAGAGAGAGAGAGAGAGAGAGAGAGTCCAACAATCAGTTACCTCTGTTATGTTGTGTCTTTTTGAGTGACTCAGATAGACAACAGTAAGAGCCGAAACCATGACCACAGTGACAACGACGAGAACGGATTGCGAATCCAAAGAGGCTCTGAAAAAAAATCTTGGCGAATGAATGTGAAACCCTAGTTTCTTGCATTTTCTTGGGGAGCGAAGACCCGGAGGCCTCAAACTGTGTCCGCACCCAAGAAACTCTCTACGGAGGGATCGAACACCACGAGGAGAGAGGAATGAATAGAGAGGAGCGCAAGATATTAAAGACAGAGCTTGACACTTCGCAGAGAAGCTCACGTCCATGAAAGATTAGGAGAGAGGAGAGAGTGAGAGTGTGCTCTGAGGATTAGAGGATGAAGAAGAGGCGGTTATGAAGTGACGGAAGGAACAACACTGGCGTTATTTATTCGATGAGTTGATGACGTGGCTTTATAATTTATTTTGAGTACCGTTATGTGGATTTAATTTGAACTGTGGTTACTTTAATAATGAGTGTCAATATTAAATTGGTTGTATTGTCAATTCTACCATTGAAATTCATTAACTTTCGTCTCGTTCGTTAATATTTATGTTTTTCATTTTTTATTTTTATTTTAATGTTTAGAGAAAACAAGAAAAAAAAATTTGTTTGATGATCATTTTTTTTTTCAGTCATCATTTTGTAAACGAAAGGTGATTTTTAAAAACGAAAAAAATATGTTTTTTGTTTTTTGATTATGTTTTTCATTTTTTAAAAAATAAAAAATCGTAAACGTTATCAAACGAGTTCTAATTAAATTACTAAATTAATTTTTAATAGTATTATTATTTATTTTCCATGTTTTTTGACTCTATTTATTTTTCATTTGTTTTGACTATTATTACTAATTTGATTATTGTCATTAGGCATCTCAAAATACGACACGACACGATTAATCGACGCGGATTAAACGGATTTAAGTAAGTTTTTAACGGATTTGAATGATAAACGGGTTAACCCGTCAGGTATGTTTAATAAACGGGTCGTATTCAAGTGAGACTTATCAACCCGTTTACTCATTTAAAAAAAATTATATAATAATAAATTAATAATTATTTTTAAAAAATTAGTCAAAATTAAAATATTATATATAAATATATATATATATGGTAAATGAGTAAAACAAATCTTCAAAAAAATTAAATACAGACCGCACATCAGAAGATAATTGATGATTCTCGATTCTTCCCCCTCCTTTACTCACTTATCCCCTCCTTTTTTTCACAGATCGGTGATTCTTTCGAGGATGATGATTGCACATCAGAAGAATCCATTAAAGCACATACAGAAGAAGATGGTGCTGATCAATGGAATTGCTATCCGTGTGTGTTGTTGTGCACAGTGGATAGAATTGAGTCTTTGATTTTAACCCTGTGTTGGATGTCTGTGTGGAGAAATGAAGGAGACACTGAACACACGAAGCTTTGGGTGGGTTTATAGACAATGAAGGATCCTTGGCAGCCACGAAGCCCTGGGGTGGGTTTACAGCCAGTTTGTGGGTTTTTAGACATTGAACTTACGATGAAAGTTTTTGGCTTGAATCCTATGTCGATAAATTCAAATGACGAAGACCTCTTATGTTTATAAAATGATACAACCTCTTTTTTTAGTTATTAAACCTTTTCATTTGCTTTTGCAAGTGGCAGCCAGCTGAAATTTTTTTGATTAAGAGAGTACAATTGGTATGTATAATTAATGGAGTTTAAAATTTTAATAGGATTGTTTTTTTTGTTGCGGATTAAAATTTTAATAAAATTAAACGGGTTAAACGAGTCATGTCGTGTTACCCGTTTATTTAACGGTTTGTGTGTTCGTGTTTAGATTTTTTACTTGTTTATTAAACGTGTCGTGTACGGATTTACATGTTTTTCATTCGTCACTCGTTTAAACGGTCGAGACAAATGAAAGAGGGATGCCTACATTAAAACAATTGATTTGTAACGGTAAAAAAGAAAAACTGTGCAAGAACCATACTGAATTTTCGGGTCAATGTATCCAAAAGCAACGAATATGCCTTTGTGTTCCAACGAGAACACCCAAAACTCATAATTAAGTGTATAAATAATAATTATAAATAAAAAAGATGAAAATTAAAAAAAAAACTAATAAAGAGAGGGCTAAATTGAATATCTAATTATCAATGTAAGTTTTTAGCAAAATTCTTTTTTTTTAATTTTTTTGTGTTATAATTTTCTTTTTGATGGGACATTTTCAGACACTCCAAGATAAGCAACACGTGTATTCGGCGTCAAGAAAAATACTCTCTGCTGTGATCACGACACGTGCTCGTCAGGCCATGATCTCCCTTCCCCCGAGGAGGGTACTAGGCATAAAGACCTACGACGCCGGTATGCATGGGGGGTTCGACACGTGTTTCTCGGTCGAATAGGGGGTACGTTAGCCCCTAACCGTACTAGGCCCTCGGCACCGAGGTGTATCCACTACATTGGTGTTCTGTTCCTGCAAGGTTGTTGATAGACAGGACATCAGTCTAGGCTAGTCTAGATTAGTCATCATGACCTGATCCTACCTGGATGGTGTCAGAACGCACAGGAAAACAGAGGACTCAACCAAAGGGGAGCCGGCGCGTGGCATACTGTGTCAGTTCAAGGACAAAAAGACCAGAACGCCCTTGCTGACACACGACTTGGGAAAGCAAGTATTTAATGCACATTTTCCTTTATGAGACAACATTTAACGCGTAATGACGAGGAAGTGAAAGGTAATAAATGCTCCTGTAACTAAGCATTTAATACATCCCTGCCGAGTGAGGGTCATTAAACATTCGACAGACTGAGGGTGATGCATTGATTGCTCGGGATCCCAAGCAGTTAAGAAAGAGGTCATTTTCTCTTGAAGACCAGTATGCACGTTACCCATCTCTAATGATTACCTACTGACCACACTGACAGCAATCATGAGTTTTGAAGGTATAAATACTCCTCACAAAAGATAAGACGGTACGCAAAAAATCTTTTCTCAAACTTATACACAATGTTTTCTTCTTCCTCTCTCTCAAATAACTAACTTAATCGTCGGAGGGGATACGTCGAAAAACACTCTGGCGCTCTCCTAACTCGTTTTTCTCGGTTTCAGGAACCTCCCTCAGCCTTACTGGACCGCTCCGATAACCCACAAAAGTCACTCATTACCGTTCCAGAGCTACCACCGGATCTCACACTGTTCCAAACAACAAGGCTGACTGTTTGATTGACTGACTCGTGTTCACCACGGGAGAGATATGTTCTTGTGTGTATATTGTGCAAGCTCCTGCACGCACACTTTTGATGTAGTTCCAACTCAATTCTTTCCTTTCCTTAAAATGAAGATGCAAAGAGGGATTTGTCATCACAAAAAAAGTATCAAGTGTCATTTATTTTTATAGAATATTACATAATTTTTAATATAAATTAGATTCTTTTCGCATACGATGCATTGCATTGGGTAGTGGTGTTGTTTGTTTCACTTTACTTAAATTTATTTTATTTGAGTTGTAATCTCGAAGAACCTTAATTGGAATCAAAATAATGGGGCCTTTTCTTTCAAGAGTTCTTGTGTATGTGGTAACCCTTCTTTGGAAAAAGAATAGCTTAAGTGTTGAAGTATTTTTTTTTCTTTTATTAGTGGGTGCACACATCTGTTGTATATGAACTATTTTATGTATTAAAATTGTGAAATACTTTCAAAAACAACTAATCAACTTTACATTTCATATCAGTAGGAAACCAACTCTTGTCAATCTTTTTACACTTAAAACACATGTATTTTAACTATTCATTATTTTTTTCGTATATTTGAAATAAGAGGCAATGAGCATTTATTGGTACACATATATTATTTTAATACAAAGGAATTAATAGAGGCACTCTACCTAAAACTTGTAATCTTAAGAGATGTTTGAACTCATAATTACTTTTAGTTAATTGAAGAATTAGTCAATTCTCACTTTTCAAACACTATAAGCAACATAATTATTTTGTTAATTTGTTTTAGCAGTGTTGTACACACACACACATATAAATAAATAAATATATATTATATATACACACACACACACACAGAGTAGCGCGATCATGAAAATTCTATACCATAACTTCTAATGGATACTTTTTATGTGAGCCGTTAGATCATGATCTAACGGTCACCACCCAATGAAGCCTAAGATTAAAAGCTAAAACCTACCAAATATGTCTATCAACTAAATTGGAAATTTCAATGGCATATTATTGGTAATTTTTACTCCTATTATTAGGAAGATATATTAAACCTTTTGAAATGCAATTAGCCAAAAACATGAATAGATTAGCTACTAGTAAATAAATTATCACAAATCCAATGCCTAAAACTCAAAATAATCATATAATCAAGTTGAAATAATTAATGTGCTTAACATACAGATCAAAAGTGCCACACCACCACAAATTTTGATGTTGCACAAAATAGTCTCGTGTTAGATCAATAGTCGAGCGTATGATAAGGTGTAATTAATGGACAATTAATAGAGCAATCAATGACAATAGTATAAGTATCGGGTCAACACACAGATACATAGTGGTTCGATTCGGGTAACCTACTCCACTCTAGAAAATGGCAATGGTGGCGAGGGGATCTTTACTGATGAAGTAATAAGGTAAACGAGAGAGAGCAATGGTTAACTCCAAGAGGGATACAATAGATAGGAAAGAGAAAACTATGTATGTATAGAGAGGTGTAGAGAGATTTTAATAGGTATTCAGAAGTGTCTCCAAAGGTGTAAAATTGTCTCATCTCATATAGAGAGAGTTTATAATTTATAAGCATAGAGTATTGGTTAAGACGGTGATGTGAGAGCAAAAGTACTAATTCTCCGGGTCGTTACAAGAGATAAGTGTCATAAAAGGTTGTCTTGATATTTGAGGGTGAGTATCCCAATAATTACTCCTTGTGTGCTTTAATTCTTCTTAGACTCCTTAGAACTTGGGCTAGGTTGGAT
The DNA here is from genome assembly GCA_963454935.2 of Ilex paraguariensis. Classification (NCBI taxonomy): domain Eukaryota; kingdom Viridiplantae; phylum Streptophyta; class Magnoliopsida; order Aquifoliales; family Aquifoliaceae; genus Ilex; species Ilex paraguariensis. The sequence continues at coordinate 12,535 of CAUOFW020006619.1, read as the reverse complement.
TCATGAACTGGACTTGACATGTCTTTTAGTTGACTTGGACTTACTAGATTTATTGGGCCTTGCCTTATTAGATTTGGGCTCGTCAAATTTTAATAATCAATTGTTAACTTACATTAACTAATACATCGTTTAATTGGAGCTTTCTAACATATTTAACCAACTAAACAATCCATTGATCAATAAAACTATTCAATGACTTTAGGTGGTGGTAGCTTGAGTTTATTTCATTCACATATGTGTGGGACGTGTCTTTTGTGCATGAAAACTGGGTATGAATTTTGGTACTATTAATAAAATAGAAAACGATTAAAAACTCAGAGTGGAGAGAATCTGAAGCAACACATTTACAAGTATGTTCAGATTAGATCCATAATCTAAAAGCATATAATAAATAATATGGGTCATAAAAATCAATAATAATCAGTTTGAAACGTAGGGTTGACCCATCTAATCAGATTTTATACGACTAAAAATATATTTTCTATAGATTTAATTTCAATTGAAATATACTTTCCTAATAGGTGAAGAATTACAATTAATATGTTATTATATTTCCAATTTAGTCAATAGGCATATTTGATAGGTTTTAACATTTAATTTTAGACTTCATTGAGTGGTGATCGTTAAATCATGATTTAATGACTTACATAAAAAGTATTCACTAGAGGTTATGGTATAGAGTTTTTATTCACTAGATATATATAATGTAATGGTTTTTTAGGTGAGAAACTAATAAAACTTTAATTTAAAATAATTGATTATGGAGATTTTTGCTCGTAGGTATTTAATGCAGAAACTCATCAAAAGTTAAAAAACTTGTATATTTGGTATAGAAACTCATAAGAAGTTAAGAAACTTGTCAATAAAAATTATGACAATAACATAATTTGAGCTTCACAATCCAAAATCCAGCACAACCATTTTGTAAGAAATTTCAAACAACGTAAAAACCATTAACTTAAGTAATTGAATAGGGTTGACACAAATTGTATTCTAAAAATTTGCAAAATAAATTATGCAATTAAAGGCCGAAAATGACTTTTTAAAATTTTTTATGATCTATGGATTTTTTTATATGAAACTGTCCATAGAGGAACATTGAAACCAGTACACCGGAAGCATACTCACCATCGCTGCTAAATGCCTAATCGTATATGCCAAACTTAGAAAAAGACAAAAACATCAATATAACACACCAAATTCAGCTTAAAAATAAAATAGGTCAAGATCATAGAAATTCTTAATAGATCAAACCAAAATCATAAAAAATATCAACATAAAACAAATCTAGAAGTAAAAATGCTAAAAATATTAAACCCAACATTTTTACAGGGAAAAAGGTGTTTTATAACTTAATATTAGTCTTAATTTGGTGCTTCTACGATCCTTGCAGCCCATGAAATGAGTATGATGAGAGAACCAATGTTAGAAAAAGAGTTAATGTTAATCATGGAACATGGGAAAAGAATTCCTAACATTTTTGTTATGCATATATTCAAGATTGCATCAAATCCCCACAATGTTGCAAAGTACATACCAATTTGGACTCTCTCTGCTGCTTTCTTTTGAAGATCTCAAAAACTATCTTGCATAGGAATGATGTTGATTAATGGGTTAGACCATAATTATTGAGGATGATAGAAAGATTGTCTTGTTCATTTTCGATAAAGATTTGGCTATTTAGAAAGACAAACGTAAAATTCCGGCAATGAGAACCAAAGAAAATAATGGTAGACGAGGGGCTTGGGATGGGAGCGAAAATGATCTGTCTTAGTATTAGTGTTAATCATCTATTCATTCACATAATTAAGTTTAGAGCAATAGTTTTATCACAAAAGAATATTAAAAGGCACAAATGATATGATAGCCATTATAGGAATAATTAAAAACTAGTGGAAGGAAAGAGAATACGGAAGAAGTGATAATTTATGGCTAGAATTAAGAGTTTTTCTTTTCATGCTTTGTAACAGAGGGAAGACACAAAGACTATGATATTCAATGAATATAAAATATGGATAAAAATGACCTAATTATATTATTTAAGGATAAAAAAGAAAATCAAAATTTTGAAGGATAATTGATATTTAGAATTCAATATATATATTTATTTATTCCTAGAATAGGAATGGTTTAAGAGTTAAATTAAAAAATATGATATAATTGTCTTTATATAATTGTTTGAAGATAGAAGAGAAAGATAAAATTAGTGTGACATTAATTTTGAAGGATAGGGATGATATAGTTGTAGTTTTAGAGGGCAAAAGTGAAAAAAAATATTTTTCATGTATGCTGGTATCTTAAAGTAGTATAAATAATTTTGTACTACTTTAGCTGCATTCCTTATAACATACGAAATAATAGGTGATGCTCTTATTTCATGATAAGGAACTCTCCTCCCAAACATGACAACTTTATTACGCGATTGTCTACATTTTTTGAAGGAAAAATCATACTTGTGTCTCGTGGTTTGTCTTTTTGAAGGTTATTGATGTATAGTGAAATTAAGCTGGCTTTCTCTATATACATGTAACATCATATGACTAAAGTATAGTCCCATATATAAAGAATCAAGGAAGGTGATTTGTGACTAATAATGGTTCAGTTAAGACAAACAACAACATTGTTCAAATTAACAAGACCTTTAAAAATAGTATTGGTCTCAGTTGTATCTTCGACAGTGCGGTCCAGGAAGCAAACCTTATACATGACAAATCTAGACTTTGTCACCATGCCTCTAGCAGTACCATTCACAAATGGCGTCGATTTGAACTTCGGAAAGTGAAGTGCTGGTAACATATATAGTCTTCTATATTGAAGAATGCAGCGGCCACAAAGAATTTATTGGTGTTCAAGAATAGTATTCGTTTACACATTTGTTCAAGAATTCCGCTGTAGTTTTTTTTTTCCGTTGGTTTTGATTATGCCCCAATCAACTTTTTATTGCATAGGTTAGAGTTGAATCTGCATGCACCTCATTAACTGGATTGTATGAAACTCAAACGTCACAGTGTCTTTAAAAATCGCAATGGCTCTTTGTTAATTCTAAGAATATATCACTTTTTTCATCTGTTAAATTTGCTGTAAAACATTCAAAACTTAGATGAACAAAATCATAGAAAGAGAGAGAATGGAAAGATGCACAATTCTTCCCTATAGGAAAAAATCAACAAATCAATTATTCGCAAACCACAAATATGTTATGTCACTATCTGATGTAATTGTGCAATATCATAATGATCCGTTTCTACGTCTTCAAATTAAAATTAGACAGTAAAATTTCATTGTCATTGTCCTATTGCACCGCAAGTGTACTATGTCACTGTCCATTTTGCAATCTCGCTAATCATGTTATTAAAAATAAATTAATTTTTATGTCTTTAATCATCCTTTAATATCTAAAAAAAATATCTGTTAGACTTTTGGACATTTTTTTTTTTAAATTGGACCGACCACTGAAAACTAATAAATTTCCAACAGATAGTCCATTACAATCACAGTCGACCCAGCATAAATTGACAGCCCACTTTTTCTTTTATCTCTCAAGCCTAAAAGCCCTTTGCATCTGTCGAATGACATTGCCCCCTTTTCCCTTAGCCAACCGCCACGGAACCAAATTACGTGCGCTATACGCACTCCGAAGTACAGATTAGCCCAAAAGGCCACGCGTCACTTCCTCACGAGCCCAACCTAAGTAGAAGTTCCAAAAAGGAACGTCAAATCTCTTTTACTTTTCTCCCCGAACCGCCCCACGTGTCCTAACCACACATCCCTTCGTGGCCAAAACTTTATCTTTCCCCACCACAAGAAAAAATATATATATATATATATATATATTATATTATATAATAAAATAATAGTGTGGTTAAATTTTATTTTAATCATATTTTTTCCTTAAAACTATCATCAATCACTTACTTCATCCATTATCCCTTTGTCAGACTCAAACGTCATATCACATCACTTATTTCTGTCATATGTTTAATCATTTATATATTTCTTTCCTAAAAATATCACATCACTTATTTCTATCATATATTTAATTATTTAATATTTGATTAATTTATAGTTAATATTTTTTAAAAAATTAATATAATGAAATCAATTTTTTAAACGTTCGAATTTTATATTTTTTTGTGTTTTCAAACGCGGGTTATGACTAGTATATATATATTATAATACTATCTTAGTTTAATTTTATTATATTAAATATGATATGACGTTATTAATATCATATAATGTCATCAATTATTTATGTATAAATATGTATGATTAATAGATCCCATTAAATTTTATAGTCACTAATAAATTTTACATTCAATACCTAATATATAAAATTAATTCACTTATTTTCCTTTATGTTATTGGTTGGTTATAATATGTACTCAATTAGGAGTAAATATTCAATATAACGGTAATACTATGTTATAGTATCATCATTTAATAAAAAAATAATAAATTAATTAGTGGGTCCCTACATAATTTAATAACATCATTTTTATATATGAACAATATTATTTAGACTTAATGTATTAATTTTATTATTATATTAATAATAAATTCCTGTATTAATTAGGGTCCACTAGATCAATAAAATACTTATAAATGAGCATAAAAATATTAATAATATTTATTAACTCTTAAAATTATTATTATTATTAATTTAACTCTGAGTTTTAATATTTATTGAATGATTATAATAAAAAAATTAACAAAAATATATCAATATTTTTTTGTGAAAGTAACGTTTTTCTTTATAAATAGTATATTCCATAACATAATCACGAAGTCGGTTACACTGAATATTTTCTCAGCACGAGCCAAAACGGCATTCGTCTCTCTCTCTATCTGTGTTCGTTTAAGCCAAAAGGTACTCTAATTCACGAGACTCATGCCAAGAGAGGTTTCGCGATAAAGGAAAAGGTGGTGTGAATGGAGGGGAAGGGCATTGGGACGACGAAAAGTGGAGGGGGTCAGGTGATGGACGGTTCAGATATAATGGAGTTGGTTGGGAATGAGCAAGTTTTTAGTAACTTTGTGGATCATAAGTTCCAAGAACTGGACACAGACTGTGACGGTAAGCTTTCGGTGAGCGAGTTACAGCCTGCTGTGGCTGATATTGGTGCTGCTCTGGGTTTGCCTGCTCGCGGCTCTTCTCCCGATTCTGATCATATCTATTCCGAAGTTCGTAATCTTTCCTTTTATACGTATTTGTTTTGTATTGTTGTATGCATGTAAACTGTGTTTGTGTGTTGTGTGTATGAACATAATATTGTTGTAAAGGTAGAAATCGCTACGAATTTTAGTCCTCCTCTCAAAGGATTCCGATTCACCGAGCCCAGTAGCCTTTATATCTGTTCGGCCAACATGACCCTTTAGGTTAAGATAATTTCACGTGGGAACAGAGTCTTTCCCTCGCATATAATCCCTTGCACTCAAACGAGGAGCTACCCACTAGCATTTTACCCCTCCTTTGAGTGCAAGAACTTATATGCGAGGAGAAAAGACGATTCTCTTTTGATGTGAAATTACCTTAGCTAAAAAGTCTGTTGGTCGAAGAGAGGTAAAGGTTACTGGGACTCGGTGCCGCAGGTCAGTCAGAATCCTTCGATCGGAGGTTGAAATCCCGTAGCGATTTCTATCCATACAGTTGTGTATTGGCGACTCAATAGAAACACATAGACGACCACAGTTACACAAATATTGATACATTTACATTCTTGTATGCACGTTCAAGATAGGCGGACTAGGGGTGTTTGTTGTAGTACTGAGGATAGTATAATGGACTTATGTGGGTGTTCTCCCTACCAAATATTTTCTCAAATTGTTTTTTGATAAGAAAATTTATTGTTATTGCTGAAATATTAGTGTGTAAATATACAAGCTAATTTACCCTTTTTTTCTTTTTAATTCCAATTTGTTTTTTTTTTTGGAATTAAATGTCCAGTAATGGATTAGGAAGGTGGAGTGTGCATGATCCAGAAAGCCCTCACATCTTATAGATCAATGGGTACAAGCTAGAACATTGCCAATAAATTAGGAAGATGGTGGCATCATCATAAGTCGTATAATGTAATGAATTAGTGCGAGTGTTCTCGTTTAATTTAGTTTTGTTTTTTCCTTGTTTGTTAGCGATGTGTAGTTATGCCCTTCAAGATGTTTAACACCAAGAAAAATGCTATACAGACTTTGGTATGGATAATGTAATGACAAACCAAAAAGAACCATACTCCTTGCTAATTCTTTTTCGAGTAGTTTTTCGATAAGATAAGTGTTTATTATTGCTGCAAGCCTGCAATATTATCAAGTAAATGGGTACTAAATTATAATGGTGGTGTCATCATGCTTTATATTTGGTTTTTCATTTTTGCTGAGCTTAGAGATGGTGTCACTGGCCATACCCTGGTGGTTGATTTGTAATACATGAATTGTTAGATATTAATGGTTCTGTGTAGCTTTCTGATAGTTGTGGGTATCTAGTAGAAGATAATTTTATGAAGTGCAATTACAGCCACAAAAATAAGCATTTCGAGGTGTAGGTTACTATTTGTCTATATGAGATGTTTTGTTTGACTTTTCAAGTTTCAAGATATATAGATATGTTTGTATTTGCTATCCTAGAAGTATCTAGCAATATTAATTAGGTTTGTGGTAGAAGTTTCAAGATCTAGAACTGAGTGCACTTCACAATAAGTTATTTCATTTTTTTATTGCTCCTAGCTTTTAGTTTTTTTATCCTTTTTCCTATGTGACTTCATTGTTCTGACTTCAAACTTAAGGATGTAGATGCGTCTGCTTTTGTATCTACCTAGCTCGAGAAACAACCAACACCAATGATCTAACCAAGTCGGTCTTGTGGGCCTTAGCTTGCCTCTGCTTTCACTTTTTTTCTCTCTCTTTTGTGTTGCTGTCTCTTATCTTCTTGAAACAAGAAGCTATATGATTTCAACCATTTTCTTTGCATGAATGATTTATGAAAATGTGGATCAAAGTTGGCAGCCTCATTATTTCAGAAGTTGCCTAGAAAAAATGTGCTTAGTGGAGCCTCTATTGCCAGGGCATATATAATTGGAGTGGGGACAGAGCATCTTTTTACAACAGCACAACGCAGTTGTGCACAAGGGTATCTATAAGGTTGTGTCATTTTGTTTACTTATGATCTCTCGTGTTCATGTACTTCCTTTTGAAGAAAAGAAATAAATAATTTTACAGTAGATGCAACAAAAAATACCGACCTAGTTTTTAATTAGGCACCTCACAAACAAAGAAAGCATTCCTTTAATGCCTAACAGTTAGGTGGATTCAAGACCATAGTGGTATTCTTGGGCCTACCAAATTTCAATGGGGGTTGAAACCCTGAAAGCAAATTTATGGCTGACAAAATCCATCGGTTAAAGATAATAGAGTGATTAATAAACATTCATCTAGGACGAGATTGAGATATTAGAATGTAAAAAAAAAAAATCAAGGATGGGGTTGGAAAATAAGATTTGTTCACAAAACGATGGTGCTTAATGTTTTTTGGGTTATAATTCCCCTTTTTTTGCCATGTTATATCCTTTTTGTCAGTAAGCTTATACCGCTGGGCTTTAGCCTGTCCAAGAAATCAGTGACTTTTTAGTGTTTGATGTATGATGTTAAAACTCAATCAGCTGGTAAAAATCCGAAGAAGTTGATGTTTTCTTCCGTTCCCGGCAGGTAAATGTACCATATTTTTAGCATAGCCTTGGGCAAACAAATTTTCACCTAATTGCTTTTTCTTTTCATTAGTTTTATCAGAAATGTACTTATTGTGACATGTTATAGGTTCTTAATGAATTCACTCATGGAAAACAAGAAAAAGTAAGCAAGACTGAGTTTAAAGGCGTTCTTTCGGATATTCTACTAGGCATGGCTGCTGGTTTGAAGCGAGATCCTGTTGTGATTCTCCGCATTGATGGGGAAGACCTTCTCGAGTTTATTAAGTGCCCAATTTTTGAGCCAGAGATGGTTTCCATATTCTTAGAGATTGAGCTGCCTGATGGATCCCTTCAAGATTACTTTGTCAAGGCTTTTGAGAAGCTCACTGTCGACCAGGGGATGCCTCCTGCTGCAGATACTTGGGTAATTCTTTCAGTAGGGTTGTATTTCAGTTGTTGTCAATTCATGGTTGGGTGTGGGAAGTACACCAATTAGGGGCTCTATTTTTAATTTGAACATGAGTCCCCCTCCTATTGCTATTAGACGTTATTTTATGTGACAAACAGAGAACAAAAGACATTTATGCTGCTTATTAGAAGGTAATGGTTTTTCATCAAACAGGAGAAATCTGTCTTTATAATGATAAATGATGGATTTTTTGTTGAATGCGGGTTGATGACTCTGCCATACCTGTGGGTCACCCCAGGTAATTTCGACATTTTCACATCTCTTCACTTTATGGGGCTCTTTCATTGTGTAGGTTAGAAGCAACATTGTGGAACCGGCATTACAATCCTTTGGTGGTGTTCATGAGCCACCCATTGCTCAAGAGGAATTTTTGGTTGAGTTTAAGAAAGTAGCGGAGAGTGTGGCTCAACATCTTAAAGAGCAGCCTGTAATTGTTGCTCACAGTGAGAACAACTTTGATGGAAGTGGCATTAAGAGACTGCTATCTAACAATTTCGAATTAGACAAGGTTAGGAATGTGGCCTATTTATCGGTTTCTTTTTTTAAATGACTGATAGAAAAATCAGTATATACCCATGTCCTGAATGCTGCAAACTACTCTTGTTTGTATGGCTGTGTAATTTACTTTCTTAGCACCTACTTTTTTCTCTCTCATTTTCGTGGTCATGTATTCATTTTTTGCTAAAACTACAAGCCAGTCTGTTCTTCATGATTCTTGGTTACTCATTGGAACTATCATTGCCTCTATCTGCCAATTCAGACACTGGATGCTGCTTTAAAAGATGCGCCTAAAGATCACACTGGGAAAATGTCGAAGGAATATCTGCGAGTGGCGCTTGATGTAGTGGCCCCATCAGCTGGCTTACCTCCATTAGGTGCAGTTTATCTGGTATATGTTATTTAATAATTGAAGTAATTCCTTACACTCAAGTCTCATTAGCATCTGATCTTTGCCTTTCATTTGTTAAAAGCCAGCAAGAAGTTCCCCTATGATTATTCAGACGAATTTTCGAAAAAGGTGTAGGGTCAATTGTCATGTAATGGAAAACCCACTTATCGTCATTTTTCTGTACAGAATTAGTAATATTGATGTGTAATGCTGCTAGGAAAGAGAATGAGGAATTCAGAGTAGACAATGGAAATGGATATGGGAAGTGCACTGGTTTAGGCTGTTCATTCATCTTAGATTAGAGAAGAGTCAAACCAGTGAGTTTCTTGGTGTTGCAACCAAAGGTCTAACTGACTGCTAGCTGGATTAGTTTTCGTTTATGAAGACATTACTTGTGCCAGTCCTAGACTCCTAGTCTCTTGTTGCTGATGTTCAATTCCAAATTCACTACAGGTGGACAGGGTAGTTACTGAAGTCTTCAAAGTGTTCGACGCTGATGATGGGAAGTTGGTTAAAGAAGATGAGTTCAAGAAGATATTGACCGAAATACTGTGGAGCATCATGCTGGAATTGGAGGACAATCCTATTTCAGTTTCTACAAATTCAGTGGTACATGAGCCGCTTGCCACTTCTTCCACACTGTTGCAGCCATCTTCTGATAACGTTGCGTAAATTGTAAAGTGTTGCATATGAAGAGAAACCATTAATAACAAGGCATATTAAGTGTTTGATCAATGAAGTTACTAGTGTTAAAGTAATGCACTGTCTAGTTCTTGTAACCTCTGTGTGCTAGAAGCTTTTGCTAATTACTTGGCTGCAACTTCAAGGTGGTTATGTTCTTTAGCCTTGATATTTTTTCCTCTGCATTTGTACAATATAGCCGGGAAGCACGTCCAGTATACAATTTAGAAACTCAGTTACTTCGATGAATAAAGTTTAACCGAGCATAGCATCTTGAATACTAGTTGTTACCCGATAGAAAAGAAAAAAAAGAATTTTATTAAGAACTATTATTGGATTCATATCTTCACCAATACATTTTTTTTAATTTCTTTTTATGATTGATTTATTATTCCGAGAGTTTGACTTTCTCCCAAGTTAAAGGACAAGTTTAGATAGGATCCTTATTTTACACTTCAATTAGTCCTTTAAAGAGGATCCTTATTTTACACTTCAGTCAATTGCATTATTCTTCAGTCGAATGGAAATTGGGGTGTCATCTCCCAAACAAGCCCCAGCCAAGCTCAGAAAGTCAATCTGTTCCTCAACCCACTAGAACTTCCCTTGGTAAGTTCATAGGGACACCATAATAAACAATGCAAGCAAGAAAGGGCCCAACCCAGAATATCCAATGTCCATCCCACAGCGGCCCACCTTGCAACAAAGCTGAGCCTAAGCACCTTGCTGGGTTCAGGCCCACGCCCGCATAGCCAGCCCGCCCAGTTATTGTTATGGACACAAACACAGCCAGTGCAAGAGCCCCCGCTATCAATGCACAAACCATGGCTAACCCTAATTCCTTGAAACTTCTCTTGTCAAATGCCGGTGTTATGCCGATCAAGAGTAGTAGAAACGTGCACGAAAACTCTAGTACCAATGCAATGCCCGGGCTTAGTCCCGATGATCGTCCATTACTATCGATGGCACAACCGCCTAAAACGTACCTTGTAGCTATTTGATGGCTCATTACAGTCTTGATTATAAGAAAGCCTATGATTGATCCGATGCATTGTGCCAAAATGTAGATCGAAGCACGAGCAAAAGTTATGACACCTTTTAGGGCGGCGATGAAAGATATGGTCGGATTCATGTGGCCTCCAGATAGAGGTACGGTGACCATGAGCAAGAAGAAGGCGATGATGAAGACAATGAATGGAACGACAAGCTTTGGGTCGAGCTCATGGGAATCTAAGCATGCGATGATGGAGGCAGTGAGAGTGAACATAAGGGTCGCGGTTGCCACCAACTCCGTGAGTGCTGCTCTCCACATCTGAAGAAGCAATTTCTAATGATAATTATAAAAAAGATAAATTACATTTACACCACCTGAACTATCACCCGTTTTTCATTTTCACCCTAAGCTACCAGTTTTCTCATATTGCACCCCAAGCTAATATTGCTGTTTCACATTGCCCCAATTGATAATTGTCATCAGACATTTAACAGAAACACTAGCACGTGTCCATCACGTGGCAAAATACTGAAGGGCAAAGCAGGAAATTCATATCTATTAGTGCCCTAAAAGACGTGCAAAAGCACGTGAATTGAAAGCATACCCTATTGGTATAGGAAGCAAAGCACGTGAATTGAAAGCATACCCTATTGGTATAGGAAATTCAAACCGTATTAGTGCTCTAGTATTTCTATATGGAATGCACAACGGAAGCATTTGGCTCACTAGGTGGCGAAAATTTGAATACGAAATTTCTAAAAGGAGGTGAATGTGTAACATTTTGTCTATGTAAAATCAAAGGATTAAACGCTATGCGGGTGGAATTATGATAATTACAAACACGATGATTTTCTATGAGCCAGTGGTCTATTGGTAAATCGTACCCAATTATAATCTTCTTTGACTTTCATGTGATTATTAAGTAAGATTCAATTTACAAGAGTAATACGGTTTGTTATTTGACTTTAGTAGTATTGTGGTGACAAATTGTTCTTTTGGGTTAGTAAGTACGACTCAAATCGGCATTTTACAATGAAAAATTCTCATGGTAACGTCGAGACTAGTCCCCTCACCTCCTTATTATTTAGCAAAAAAAAAGAAGAAAGAATTGATGAATTTCTCTTACCTCTAGAGAGAAATATTCATGGCAGCCAATGCAAGCCAAAAAAGTTTTCTTCAAGTTACTCTTATTTCTTGTTGCAGTGACCGTTTCGCATGCTTTGTCAGTAGTATTTGTGGACTCTGGACCGAGTTCAAGTGATCCAACGGAATCCATTTACTTCTTTCAAATTCGAGAGACTTTTCCGAATGATGTATTCGTCACAATACAATCTTTCAACAAAATATATATATAGTTGAGCAAATGAGGTCCATTGATATAAAGAGCCAAAACACCTTTGACAATATCCCTAGTTGCTATATGAAACTTCGCAAATTCTCCTTGACACATAGACACACATAGAGAGAGAGAAAGGGGGGGGGGGGGGGGGGCATATTTTGTGTAATATACTTCCATTTACTTGGCTGGCTTCTCCCTAGAGAGGGAATTAGTAGCAATGGGTGGCAGGTTATCCATTATATAAACTAATAAAAGTATAAGACTCATTTATAAATAATATGTACCTCTTCAATATATAGGGTAATTGGAACGAATCTCCCATGTAACTAACAGGGACAACATTTTTTATACAATCACATTAACGGCTTGTAAATCCAACATGAAATCGACACATAATTAAAAATATTGTTATATTTGGTCATAGTTTATGTGATAAATGGATAAATCCATTAAAGTAATCAAAATAATGATTTAACACGAACCCAACTAA
>CAUOFW020006618.1:0-23446 GCA_963454935.2 Ilex paraguariensis | reverse complement strand
ATCCATCTTCTCTGAATTCTCACCTAGATCTAGTTTTTTGTTTTGAACACTAGATGCTTTGAATTCCTTGCATATATTTTGAGATTTATGGTGCAAAGCTTGGCAAAGATCATAATAATATTCATGATCTCTCTCATAAAATGCAAAACTTCAAAAATTAGAAGCAAGATTTGATACTTGGCTATATATTGATAAATTTAATAAGCTAAATATAATTATATAAAGGAATGAACTCTTAATTTTTTTTCAAAAAATATGGGTGGTGGAACTATAATTTTCAAAGTTAATACTTGTATAGTAATGGTTTTGGAAAAATAAAAAAACTTCAGGGGACGATTGGCCCCCTCCCCTTACCCCAAATCCACCATTGGTTGGCTTAAGTTTGAATTACACAACTTCGCGAGCCTAAAGTGACTAAACAAGTGAATCTATTGTTGTTATTAGGTTTCCTAAACAAATATTTGACAATCCAGCACATTATTAATCATCAGTACTAAGCGACAGAATATGATGCTTGTAGATGAGGTTAATTATGACCCACCTCCATCACCAACGTAAATACATAGAACACAAAAATTAGATAAGGTTAATTAGCCTGGAAAAGGATTGATCCACCCTTACAAGCAGATAGAGTTCTCTACGAATAAATTGATCTGTTTATACAAATAGATTAACCTGGTTGATCAAGAGCTACTAAGAAATGCGAAATTCTGGAAAATTACATATTCACAATGGCAGGTCTGATATTTCATCACCAAGGCAATGGATAATCATCATCTTCGTTCTTGCCACCTCCTTCATAGTCAACAGTAATGTTTACCGGTCCTTTCAATTTCCGTCCACTAGTCACCTTAATTGGTAAACCTCCACATTCGGCCATATATCTGTTAACCATCAGATTTTAAACTAAGAGTAACCCTATATATTCTATAGATCCATGACCATGAGAAATTAACTCCAAGAATCATATGTCTTCCATCAGAAATAACAACCAACCTCTCAATAATCTCCTTGGAGGATGAACAGTTTTGAAACAGAAGTGAAGCTGCTTCAGTTATTAGTTAACAGCTCGCAGCAAAGATGGATACGTTTTATCAAAGGCTAAGGCTTCTAATGGCTTCCATTTTTACCTTTAGTAATCGATGTTTAATATCACATAAGCTAAGGCTTCCAGAAAAGACTGCCAAAATTTCTGGAGATCATGGACATATATTCCACTGCAAAACTAATTCAAACTGCTTATTTGCCCACATCAATTCTGTCTTGCCATCCAGCTCTGTCCGGGGACATACATCATTCACAAGCTGTTGTGTACTTGTTCACATATCATAAGGTATCATATATTTCTTCACAATTCCAATCCACATTAATTTTTGACTTTCCCTTTTCCGTAACATCACCATCAATGGTGATCACACCACCGCTATAGGAGTAGGTATTAGTCTTTGTGTTTGTTGCACATGCTCAAACAATTTAAATGCCCTTTATTGCCTATTGCTGCAATTTTTACACTCCACCAGATTAGATTAAAGAAGTACTTAAATTAAATCCACCTTCTAGCCACAAGCTATTCAGCTAAGATTACAACTTTGAATCAAAATTTAAAGGCCTATGCAGCTAATAGTCGGGCATCTGCTTCATAGTCTACGATTGTTTTTGGTTGTGATATTTAGGATATGTCAAAACTTTTGGCAGACCCAGAAAATTATAATATTTAAAAAGAATTGAGAGCAACTACATGCTACACACAGAATCACTAAACAAACATGTGGCTTAATTTTCCTCAATAAAAACAGACAAGCCCTAAAACCCTTTTCAAATCAATGAAAAACACGAAAGATTAAACAAAATAAAACCAAAACCATATAAAAAGAACCTCCATTCGAACAGGAAACACAACATAAATGGTGATGCACAGATAAAATTTGACAGAGGGAGAGGGGGGGACGGGAGAGAGGATGGGTACCTCCACAGCAGAAACAACAGTAACAGCAAGAGAGAATCATGAGTAGCTCTCTGCAAAGCACAAGGGCAACCTCACCAGGATTGCTCTTCGTATTGGGTGTTGGATCAACAGAAATATCTGATCCTCCATTATTACTATCGTCCAAGAGTTTTTGCTGGCTACTGCTTTGGGGCTGCCGATCCTTTTCGGTTTTCATTCTATGGAGGTTCCATTCGAGTTTCTTCAGGTATGCCTGCTTGAATGAGTCCCTTATTCTCATTGATGGCCATAGATGCATCTCTATGTCTCTCTCTCCCTCTGGTTTGTACGGAAACGCAGCAGGAAATAACTGAATTTAGGTTTTTTGTTTTTTGGTCAGCGAATTTTAGGGATTTAGGAAAATTGTACCCGAAGTCCCTAAATTATAAAATTGTTTCAATTTGATCTCAAATACTTTAATTATATCATTTTAATCCCTAAAATATTAAATATATTTTTATGTGGTTCCTCAAATAGACAATATTCAAATTACTAACAGTTTTTTGTCATAATTTATTACGAAGACAAAAAATAATTTAAGTAATTTTTGACAAAAAAATATGTAATATGAATAACTCTTAACCAAAATTTGAATAATTTATAATCAAACCTGTGTAATTTAGATAATTTTTTGACCAAAATTTTAGGATTAAAAAATCGCTAGAATTTGGACACTATCTACTTGATAGACCACACAAATATATATTTAATAGTTCAAATACTAAAATAATATAATTAAAGATACAACATGAGAAATATAACAACGGTGGAAACAACGTGAAAAGAGTTTATAATTTCCCCTCAATTTATATGTAATTCTAAGGGACGCAATTGTGGAGTTCCATTTGTATTGTATTTAAGTTAGAGACATTGTGTCGGATTAAAATTTATTTAACTTATATTCAACTCAATATAATTATGTACGTATAAAATTTTGTCACGTTCAAGTTCTTATTGTGTATTAATTGTATTTTACATCGGCTAATTTACTTGATGGATTTGGTTGGTCTATCAATTTACTATTTGGAGCCACTAAAACCTAAATTCACTAACTCTGCCAATTTCTCGATGGTACAAGGAATTTGTCTAAAATTGCTATATCACATGAACTTGATATAGTATAAATCTTAAAATCGTAAAAGAAGGACGAGTAATATATGAATTGAGTGTTTCTTAGACATGAATAACCTTTGTAGTTGTTGCAAAAAAAAGTTAAAAATTTTAATATATTTATCTAGTGTTGTATGACTAGTTTTATAATAAAATAGAATTTTACCAAAACGAACATTGACATGAAGAAGATACACATAAAAATGACATAATTCAATGTGATTTCAAATGATATTACAAAAGAACGACCTTAATATGCCTATTTGCAATTTAAGAGCGAATTCGATAATAAATCGCACTCTCAAATTTTTGAATCCACAAACTCAAAGGCAAATTTGTAAATTTAAATTTTAAACTATTTAAACCTTCATAGACCCAATACTATATAGGGTTAATTGCAAATTCACCTCGAAAAGATCGTTCGAATTTTAATTTGTACCCTCAAAGATAGAAATTTGTATCAATGTGTACCCACAAAGATCAAAAATCTCAATTTGCCCCTCAAAGATAGAAATTTGTATTAATGTGCACATAAAACTAATTGCTGTCAGTTTATTACTTAAAATTAAATTAATAAATTATATCTAAATCCCCTCATACTTGTCACTTAATCATTTGGACCTCTTCACATTTAGAATATTATTCTTACATCTCATGACGTTTGTACACATATAATACGTAACCATTTTTCGTTGATATCTGTTAATATAAAAAAATATGATTTTATTCTAATAAAAAATTATAATTTCATATTACCTTTTATTTTGTGGGTCCGATATACTCTAAAGTTCAAAATCTAACTTACCATTTGAATGTCCAATAAAATGTAAGTATTTATATAATATTTTTTTATATACAATGCAATATATTACTTAAATATAATTATTTAAATGCCCAATTGGGGGGACATTTTAGATTGAGGGTGCACATTGATACAAATTTTGTGAAAATTGAGATTTTTTTATCTTTGAAGATGCATATTGATATAAATTTTTATTTTTGAGAGTATAAATTAAAATTTTTAATTTTTAAAAAATATAAATTAAGATTCAAACGAACTTTCAAAATACAATTTACAATTAACCTACTTTATATTAGGCCAGCCCACTTTTCTTTGCAAAAGACTTTCCACCGTGGGCCTCACTCACATGCAAAAATTAGTGAACTGACCTCCCTCTAAGCCAGCTTCTCATCAAAAAACACTCCCTCTAGCCAGCCAATATAAGATGAGTGGCTAGAAGGATGTCATGCTGCCAGCTTTATTGGGAATGTCTTTGCTGCCAACTCTTACAGCCTTTAGATGTGGGATTTGATCCAAAAAAATAAAAATGGTTTTTACAGGCTTTTTTTTATTAAGCATTCACACTATTATTTTTAATTTGTATACATATAAATATTTATATATGCATATAGTGTGATGCTTTCAAAACGCCCATGCTCTAAGATTTTGTTAAAATTTTATGCTTTTGCCCTCCCGCTCTATGCGGCTTAGGACACGACCAAATTAACACACCTACTAAATTATAGCCTGTTTAATCCCATTTTGTGGAACCAAGTTGTGAGGCTGGGCCATGTGTTAAGCCTGATGTTGATTGGGATGGGTTTGAGTTTATTTGGACCACAATCTAAACCCCAAACAGTCATTTTACACAAAGAATAAGTGAGTTAGTTGATCAACCTAACAACTTACCTGCTTTGTACAAATCTAAGTGTAAAAAAACAAAAAAGAAGAATTTTGTTGATAAAAAATTATGAAAAATGGATCATTCTTTATTGTTGTTGTGTTTTTATAAGTGAGTTGATCAACCTAACAACTTACCTGCTTTGTACAAATCTAAGTGTACTAAATTGAAAAAAAAAAGAATTTTGATGATAAAAAATTATGAAAAATGGATCATTTTTTGTCGTCGTTGTATTTTTATAAGTTGAGAATTTAACTGCCTAACTTATAATGTTAGATAGATTTCCTTTGTGTTTGGAAGGGGTAATAGTGGATATTTACATATTAAAAACAGATTCATTAGACTTCACCTTGATGAAAAGTGGGATGCCTCGTTTGGTTGTCGTATAATAAAAGAACAAATTGTATTAGTTAATACAGACTAATTATATTTAAGCGAATAAAACACAAGATTAAATATGAGATATAAATAATACTTATTGTAATATAGTATTTGATAAGATATTGGATAAGAGTGAGATAATAGAGTACTAATTACATATTGACTAAAAAATCATCAATTTAATCTAGTTATACATGCTTTTGTTTGACTGGTGGGCAAAATAGTAAAATAAAACTTAATATAGTTTTATTGTATTGTAATACCACTTCTTCAGCTGGTATTGAAATTGGCTCAATAGTACGGGTATAACGTATTATTTCTATATATATATATATATATCTTTTTTTTATGTATACGAAAATAAAATTAGGTATAATACGAAGTATTTTTAGCAACCAAACGTAATATAATTTTTTTTTTGATTAGGAACGTAATTTAAAGTTGAATTAGAGAATTTTAATATGTTATGACTCCTTGATACACATGGGCTAGAATAGACTCCAAAATCAATAAATTTATTAGGAATTGAGTTTAGAATACTGATTTATGTTGGGCCGAGTCTTAGCCAGAACCCATATCACATATTGGGCTGGCCTTCCGCCATCAAAAAGCCCAACCTATGTCCACCTTGTCGCCATCATGCTTCTCCTAATTAAATCGCTCTCCCTATGGTGATGGGCATTGTTTTGCTAACATCCATAGTCAAATTCGGATTGTCGGGTGCATCTAGAACGGTATACTATTCGTGTGCCTTCGAGAATTAGTCATAGGATAATCGAAAGTTTAATTGCCCAAAAGTTGAAGAAATCTTAAAAAGGGGTGAGTTGAGGAGATTAATAAGGTTATTTATTCTGTGTACTGACCTATCAATTATGTCGAGTGAGATGAGTTCCTGTCAAAAAAACACTTTATCTATTCTTGATTTGTTTACTAATTCGCGTACAAATAATATATAAACGAGTCATATCGTGTATTTGTTTTGATTAGCTCCACACGTAACCGATTATTTTATTAATCGTATCTAGTTCACTCGTTTATTAAATGAGCGGCTTAAGAAAGATCAAAACCCTCTAATTTCATGTAGTGTTAGTAGATCGTATCATATTTTGATACACTTAATATACAATATGCACGTGTCGCACATCTTATACTTGGATAAAGTATATGATCTGTATATGTAATTGCTCAGTCAAAATAGTTGTAATATATCGTAAAACTACTAAAAAAAATAAAAAATAAAACCCATAACAGATAATATCAAATGCAGTTGGGTCGGTTATTACAAGTGAAATGCACTAAGAGGCGCATAGATGAACACGTCAAAATCAACCCCAAATAGAGCCCACGTCTACTAAACATGACTCCCAACACATAATGCTTGCTTTCCAGAAGACTAAACAGTTGGTCTTGCACGATGACTGAGTCATTTAAATCATTGCTTTTATACCATGCGGATATGTGAATGGAAGAAATGATCATACTTTGGTTTCAAAGGCCATTATGGTGTTGGTCACTAGCAATCTAGTTGTAAGTTGAAACTTTAGACTACTCAAGACCAGTAACATTAACATTACGTTATCATTTTTACAATAATGTTATTTGAATTTGTCGATATAATTCATCATAATTATTATGGTTGTAAATAAATACTAGAGTCCATTGTCAATAGTTATGATTAATTGGAGAGGAAAGTGAAGGGGAAGATTTGTTAAGTGGGTACATGTTTGTGGGAGAGTATTAATGGTTTTGGTGGGAGGGTGAGAAAGAAGGGACATACTCCAACAAATTATATCAACATTGCTCCCACTCTTATGTGCGAGACAATATTTTTTGTTTCGAAAAAAAAGTTTAGGTGAGGCAAATGTATATACTCGAGTTTTTGCAAAATATATATATTTTTTCAATTAAAATCTTGAAAACGTGATTTCAAAATATCATTTTATAGTGAAAAGTGCGGGTCAATCATGGAAATCACATTATATTGAGAGATAAGTTAGAAAATGTGATTAAAAAAAAGGAATAATGTTTGCAAATCAACATTATTGAAAAATTAATTTTACATATTTGGACAGTATTTATATCTAATAATATTGTGATAAAAAAAAAAAAAACTATTTGGGGGCGATCCCACGCCCTCCCCCATAAACACTGAGACATATGATGAGATTTAGCCTCTTGAAACTAGGGTTAAGATTGCTCTATCAAATCTTATTATCTTATTATTGGCGATAGCGTTACATACTAGTATGATATTTTATTTGAATAAATAATAAATCACATCATCTAGAATGTCAAATACTAAAATTGGTGATCCAACTCCGTCTCCAAGAAATTTGTTTTTTGGTCTCTACCTATGTCATCGTTCAACAAGAAAATTTTTCTATTGCATAATTCTACGGATAAACCTCTAAAAATTTATTCACCCTTTTTTTTTTTTTGAAGAGTTATATAATAGGACCCCTTACTAATCAAGTGTCATTTTCTAGACAATCTTTAGAACAAGCACGTCAAACCTCCCCACAATGGGAGAAATTTAAGCTTTATCTATATATATATACTAATATAAATGTTAGTATCAGAGAAATTTTTTTGATTTTTGATTTTATCCTTAATTATTATAATAAAATCAATTATACAATTTATATTAGAAATACGCCAATGGCCGACATAAAGTATGAAATTCTCTTCAATTAGATTTTTGACAATGTCTTATATATGGATTTTAGCTAGAATACTACACAATTAGTCTTATGTGTGGATTTTAGAAAAGAGTATTCAACACTAAGGTTGACAAAAAGTTTTGATCTCATTCAAACTATGCCCATTTTAAATTCTTTTCGGCATTTTAATACCGTCAGCACTTATAATGGTAAACTCAAAACGAGATTATAGTTGAAAGACCATGAGCAGGAAAGTTTGTTTCCTAAGTCGTCGGAGAAATGTCCGGCTGAAGGAGAGATACTAATGGCAAAAATAGTACCAAGCATGCATTTACAGTCATTAATGTCAGTCTGCTCCAATAGGCCCCACCAACTTTAAAGCATTTTAATGGTAGTTATTGTTTGGGTTAATTACCATCTATTCCTCTAATTATGTCCTTTGTTACAATCAATTTTTTATGATTTTAAATATTATAATTTATCTCCTCAAAATTTCAAGTAGATTAAATTGGCTAACAATAGTGTGTCCGAACACTTGAAAGAACCATTACATTCTTCATCTTGTACATTATTCTTTTTTTTTTTTTTAGATGCCAATTTTATTTCTAAAAAATAAGGAAATAGAAAAGTTAAGACTAAAATATAAGAAAACCTTCACCTTATCCTCATAATAGGGAACATAGCGTTTCTATCGAAAAGAGGAACAGAATGAAAGAACGTAAGGGTAAGGGGAATTAGTATGGATATTTGGTACAGTAAAAAAACTAAATATAAGGGTAATTATCTCTTTTCAACAAAGTAGAGATTACATGAATTTAACATATCTAACTTTTATCAATTTTTATTGTCTAATAATAATAACCATTGAAGTTAATTACAAAATATTCAAACTTAAAGGACATTATTTGTTGAAATTAAAATCTAAAAGAGTGAGTTATAAACTATCCAAAAGAGACATTTAGCAGATATGATATAATATTTCACTACAAATTTTATAATGAACAAGCTCAAATCTCCTCTTTGTGTCTCTTTGTGTCTCTTTTTATATACATATGTATCTCTTAGATTAATATCTTGGATTTGTATCTTTGTGTGAGAAGGGGAAGAGAGAGAGAGAGAGAGAGCACAAAAGAGGTAGAACAACTCATCTTTCCAAGTGGAAGTGATAATTTTAGATACGATTTAAAATTTTATACAAAATTAGTGAGTTTGAATTAAGTATTAGCGAGTTCGAATGGTAGATGGGTCAGTTATATTTGTCAAATAAATGGATCAATACGAAACCGACACAGACTTTCTAAACCGATTGATCTCAATTTATACACAAATATAAATAAATTGAATATAAATTGAATAAATTTTAACACGATACCATACAAACCATTGAGAACCGGACTTCCAAGTTCCAATAGTTTAAGCCAAAAGTGCATCATGGGATGATTAAAGATTGCCGGATCTCTTAAGCTCAACGAAAACTTAAAAATAAAAAGCCTTTCAAGCTTAAAGAATTGCATAAGATGCGTGTACCCAGGGAAATAGTTCAACCTCTGCTATATTACTTGTGATATACCAACATTAATTAAAATAAAATAACAAACTTTACAAAGCAAGGCAGGTTCATTCACCGAGCTAGTGCCTTGCTTTCTAAGTAAAATACGTTTGTATCAGTTTACTTTGACAACACGCAGAAAGCCTTAAACGAGGGAGAGAGAGGGTGCTTAGAATGAGTCCATTCCATGCTTCTGGAACGGTTATGCCATGGAGTCTAATACCTAGGTCTAGGTGGGAGGAAAGTAAACAAAGGAGGGCGAGGGGGCATGGGGAGGGGAGATTTGGTTTCTAGCTTTGGTAAATGAAAATCCTAGGTGGGTGTACCTGGTGGGGCTGAAATTAAAGTTTTTTTTTTTTTGGAAAATGAATTTCTTGGTCAATTGATCAAGTTATATATTAAACAAAATGGGTAATAGTCAAGGTAGAGTTTGATCGTGGTATGAATAAAGAAAATCGGTACCATAGCATTTATCACTTTTTTTAGTATTTATATCACATTTTCAGTTAAACTTTCTAGTTTTTGAGCTGTAATCACTTTTTCAAGTTTATTTACTACTTTATTGGATAAAATTTATCATTATTTTAGATAAAATTTACTATTTTTATGAGTTTTTTGGTTTTAAAAAGTAAAATGTCAATAATGTAATATTTCTCATGAAGTTAAAGCCTTGATATGATTAACTTTCTTTCCTTGCAGTAATTTGTAAAACTATAGCCTTTAGTTTTGCCTGTTAGTTAGGCTACTCTAATATAGGTTCTTTCATTTGTTTTTTTTTTTTTAAAGAAAAACTCAATTTAACTTTTTTCTTTTTTTCGTCAAAAAAAATGTTCAAAGACCACCTCAATAGACTCTCACTAATAGAATCATGAAGCTTTTAACCGCACTCATTACTCTTCTAGAAAATAAACTTAACTAAACTAATATAACAGTTAATCACCGAACCCCAGTATAAATTTTAAGATTTGAACCTCCAACCTCAAAGTAAAAAATTCAATGGGTACCTCATTAAACCACCTCAATTAATCTAACTGAGGAGGATCAAACTTCTTGCCCAGTTGGTCCCGCTCCCTATGTCTCCATGGATGAAAAATTCTAGCCGAATTTGAGAATAGAAATGGTGATTGGCCATGTTGTGTGTTGAGTTTGTCTCATGTCTAGTGCCATATTAAAATTAGTTCAACTTATGCGTGACATATTTATTTTTGTGTGATTCAATTTGTGTTAGCGCATGATCCAATTAGTCAGGAGTGCGGATGGATACGTTTGACCTCGTTTTTGGATTTAAACACACAACCTCGTGATTATTAAATTCAACAATCTTACCACTATACCAAGTAATCAGCATCGAACTATTTTACTTTGCTTTTGTATTGTGGAATTATTAATGTGACAAATTTTAGTTTATTTGTATTGCTTTGTTCTATTTTTGGGGCATAAATTTTCTTAAAACAAAGAAGACATACAATTGTTTGAATTCATTTTTCATTAATATCCTAATTTCGGTGTAAATGGTCTATCTTTTACCGAACCGAAAAAAAATTAGTCAAAATATGTATAGACTGATTTGAATACTCCTGACCATTAAACCAAAAAAAAAAAAACACATCCAATAGTTCGAACTTATAGAGAGCAGTGCATATCTAATCCAACTTTAAAAACTCATGTACCATTGGAGGACAAACACACTACCAAATGCTTCCCCAAACCCCACCCATCCTTCATGTTTTTTTTCTGTTTTTTTTTTTTTTAGTCGGACGGACTGTCTTTCATGTTTTTTGATTTGGTAAAAGAATGCCCACCCCCACCACAAACAAACAAATGTTGGATTTTCCAGATTCTGTGGACCTCCTCTCTAAACTTTATCTTGGTGTCATAACCGAAAGTGGCAATTTCAATGTTTGATTGCTCATGCGAAATGATGAAATCTCGATACATCTTCAAGTATCTCTAATTAAATCACCGTTTACCCCTTTCACCGGCTAACCAACATATCGGTTAGATTTAAACCCTGGACTTTTGAACTTACGAAAGCATATATTTAGGTCTCTCAATACACCAGATTCTAATATAAATTCAATTCAGATCTGAATTTGATTAATCAGATATATTATATTTTATAAATTTGGATTTGAATATACCTATATCGGATCTGATTATGATTCGATCCGAATTATTTAAATATTTCAATATAAATATTAAAGTAATTTGGAGATTATTTAAAAAAATTATTTAAAATTTATGTATAATTTAATAAAATTTAATTAAGTTATTCAGATCAAATTGATTTTTCAGATCAGAATTCAAATTATTAATCCGTCGAATTATTGAATCGAACTTTTGAAAACCAATTTGAATCAATCGAAATTGAAGAGCCCTGCAAATATGAATGCACTATAAAAAGGTTGGAGAAAATTAGAAATTGAAGAGCAATAATAACATTCAAAGTTAAAGTGCTAAGAACAAAAGTGATACAAAAAGCTTTCCCTTCCCACATAGACTACTTCATCTACATTGCCATATCTCAAACATTCTCATATCCCTCCCATAGCAGCAGACCACCATACAAGCAAAAGCTTTCCTCCATTATTCTTTTTCTAGTAATATCATTTTTCCTCCTTTCAATAACTTCTAGCAAAAACCATGGAGAAGGAATAGAACCCACGATAACTTCGACAACTCGGGATTTTCGATATCAAACAAGGGAACTGCTCCTGATTGAACCAAGAGCTTTAACGGCACCAGCTCTCAAGATAAACTGGTGGTAGAAGGCAGCAATGGCAGCACCAATGAAGGGTCCAGCCCAATAGATCCACTGAAAAATATTAAAATGGAAAATTAAATAATTATAGGCAGCAATAATTAACGACGGAAATTTATCATTTAAAAGAATTTTCGTAGATAGAATATACTGACATGGTGATCCCAAGCCTTGCTCTGGTTGTAGATCACGGCAGCCCCAAGACTCCTAGCCGGATTGATGCCGGAACCGGAGATATGGATGGTGGACAGGTGAACCATGAACACAGCAAATCCAATTGGAAGAGGTGCCAACACCTTAAATTTTCAAAAACAGACCACCACCAAATAATTAGTCTTCATTTTCCTATTTTAGATTTTAGAAAATTAAACCGAGTTTTGCCACTTCAAACCAACTCGTTTCTTTAAGTGAGTTTAAAAAATTATTTAAATAAAATGAGATGAGCTCAACTGGAAGCCAAAATTGAGTCGAGTCGAATAGTTCAATTATTTTATATATAAATGAATCTAAACAATTATTTAAATTAAATAAGCCGAACTCGAACACAGTCGAACATTGGGTGCAACATCAACTGCAAAACTCATTTATGAGATGTCCAGTAAACAAACCAAGCCAGTGGTCCAAATTGACGATTTCTAGGAAGCAAAACGGACAACCCGTGCCTTTAAAGCTCTGTACTGGTTATTTGTTACAACTACCACAATGTCTCTCCAACATTACCTCAGCCATCACATGCTATTAAATAGCATCCCTATCATTTACCCTACCCACATGTACACACCTATGCAAAGGTATCGAAAAATATTTTTTATTACAAAAAAAAAAAAAAAAATTATAATTTTTCAAAGTTAAGTGATATTTTTTAAAGAACAATGCTATTAGGACATAATTTATGAATATAATTTAAAGACATAATGACTTGTCACCAATGATATGATAATAAATTCATTAATGCTATAATGAGACTCATCATTAAATATATTTCACTATCATTTCACTGGTGACAACTCATTATGTCTCAATAGCATTAATACTTTTTAAATGTGAAAGTACGACTAGGTGAAGGTGAAGTTATTCGTGATCAACCACAAGATTGATCATCGAATATTTGCAATAGTTCAT
The DNA here is from genome assembly GCA_963454935.2 of Ilex paraguariensis. Lineage (NCBI taxonomy): Eukaryota > Viridiplantae > Streptophyta > Magnoliopsida > Aquifoliales > Aquifoliaceae > Ilex > Ilex paraguariensis. Next base: position 10,197 of record CAUOFW020006618.1, on the reverse strand, counting down.
AAAAAACCTCAATGAACTGTAACTTGACTTTTAATGGGTAATCTGATATTTTAAAATTGTATTTTTTTGTAAATATGTGTAATTTTATCGCTCATAAATATCTTAATTTTAACGTAAAAATTCATAAAAATACACATAAACTAATCCGACTACATCTCACCTCACCGTTACATAAAAAAGGGGCATTATGATCTTATAACTTTAGAGTTTAGAATGTTAGAAGTGGAGGAATGTTTGGGGTGCTTACAGGCACATGGGAATCTCTGGCGCTTCTCTTGGGATCAGTGGCTGAGAAGACGGTGTACACAAGAACGAACGTTCCTATGATCTCAGCAGCCAATCCAACGCCGGTGCTGTAGCCGAGGGCGAGCTCGTTGGCCCCACCACCGTACTTCTTGTAGTCAGACTTCTGGAAGGCCTTCACGAGCCCAGCACCACATATGGCTCCTGAACACTGAACCACCATGTACATCAGAGCTCGGATCAGTGACACCTTTCGAGCCAAGAACATCCCGAAGGTCACTGCTGGGTTTATGTGACCCCCTGCTCATACCATCAAGAACACAAGATCATTGTCAACTAAATATCATCTAGAGAGTTTTCTTTTTTTCTTTTTGGTAAAAATATTTACAGATAATGGCTAAAATTATGATTTCGGTTTTAAAAGTTCCTCAAATAGGGATTTATCTCAATTTAATCCTTAAAATCCTATATTTTTGTAATGGGTCTTTTTCGTCCATTTTAGATGCCAAAACAGATGGCCTTCGTCTCTTTTTTTTTTTTTTCCCACCAAAGCATTTTGTGTTACGTCCAATGATTTCACCCCTTTTTTTCCTCCTATCAGTTCGTTGTCAATTAGTCAACTCCAGTCCATCAAAAGATTGTCGACCTTCACAGTTATTCTGGAAGTGACAATGGCAAGGGGGAGCTGGACACTAATTGTGATAATGGAATGACTAAATTGGACCTAGTCAACCCGAACTGTTTTGCCTTTCAAGACCCTTAACAAGACTACAAAGAACAAAATGGAAATATAAAAGTCGGAGAAGAAGGAAATAGAAGAAGTAAGATTGGAACTTGCAACCACCACCGACACAGAACGCGAGACTTAAAAAATAATAAACCATAGATAGTTTAAGAGTTCATATTTTCATCATGCCCTGCCATAACAAAGACACGAGATTTTCATATGGAAAATATTATCTGTTTTGATACGTGAAATAAATCTAAAAGTTCGTGGAATAAATTAAGAAAATGAAAAGCTTAAGGGTCATTATAAAACCGGAATTATAGTTCAAGGGATCTTTATGTTATTCATCCAAATTTCTTTTCATGAATTTCCTTTGTAAGAAAATTAAGCTGAGAAAGAAAAAACCCACCAGAAATACCAGCAGTACAGTAGACAAGAACAAAGATCATGCCACCAAAGGCCCAAGCAATCCCAAGAATGCCAACACCACCACATGGGTTATTATTGTTTTTGTCCGGATCAATCTGACTCTTGTACCCTATCACGGTCAAGACCCCTATATAAAGGAAGAGGAGAGTGGCAATAAACTCAGCAATCAGAGCTCTGTAAAATGACCATTTGGTCAGCTCGTCCGCGCCTATGAGTGGTGCTGGTGGTGGGTCTTGGTAGTCCTTGCCGGGAAAAGACCCATGCTCAGCCAGCTTCGTCTCCTTAGCCATAGATCACAACTTAACTCTGCCTGTGTCTGTAAGAGAGAGAGAGAGAGAGAGAGAGAGAGAGAAGCAAAATGGGTTAGTGAGAGAGGGAGAGGCCTGCGGTTGGAGTTGGAAAAGAAGAGTGAAAAGGAGGGGTATAAATGGAGAGGGAAGGTGGGGGGAGAGATTGGGTTGTCATTACTTTTTTGTGGAATTGTTGTGATGCAATGAAGGACAATTTTCTGTCCGGACTGATCAATTTCGCTTTCACCGTCCCACCAAAGAGAGACTGCCCCAAACCACATGCTTCCACATTTCTATGTTTTGTTTAACGGCTAGTCTTGTGCATCCCGCGTCATGTAATTCAGCCCCTTTTGTGTACTTAACAGCATGAGTCTAGTCCTTCGAGTTTTGATAATGTTCAGAATTAATTTTTTTTTTTTAATTGGGTGTTCAAGTTCTTTCGGGTTTAATAATTGGTCATCGTATTTTCACCTAGGTTAAAATATGTCCCTGTGACTAGTTATTAAAGGGTATGAGAAGAGATAAAACTTGAGATCTCTAGGTTATCAAAAGTCAAATACAACTACTGAATCACCCTAAATGTCACGAAGTAACTTTCGTTTTTCTTTCGAGATTATCTGTGAAGGCGTTGCTATTGCAACCAGCCACACACAAACTCAAGAACAAGGAACAGAAACTCACACAGAAAGTACACACGAATTTATTGGGACAAATCTTCCAAACCTTATATACTGAACTCAACAATTTAGAAGGAACTCTCAAAGCCAGAACACTCTCTCACTATCAGAATGCTTAAGCACCCCTAATTATACAGGAGTAAGGCAGATGACACCCTCATCTGCCAAGGGGTAGTTACAAACGTTTTTGCTATTCCATAGCATACTTGGCTAGCAGGCTTGGTCTCTGTACGACACCTGGCAGACAGTTCCACCTCTTTCAGTAACTGATGTAGAACTGTCATTCATCAGCATGCATCTAGATTGAATTCAAACTAGGGACGCCCAGAACTGCCTCAGCAACTGCCTTGACTGTGTCTCAGCATCTACAACTGTCCACATCCTCCTACTCACATGCATTGAGCAGCCATGTGCCAATCATGTGTCCACTTTCAGCAGTTAGTCTTGCTTCACGAACCAATGTGCATGTTGGGTTCAACCCATGCCATGCAATCCGAAGTTATGCACTCATATTGCTTCAATTGAGCCCACCACGTGCTACCATGCTCAACCGGGTGGTCTAATGCTGCCTTGGTTCGCCCCAATCTGTCGAACCACTTAGTCGCGTCACCTTTATTCCAACTTATAGCATGTCTTGGTGCAAGGTGCCACCAAGATCGGCTATTTGCATCCAAGTCAGTTAGGGTGTGACAAGTCACCCCCACATGAAGTATCCAGCGACCTCATTGGAATGGAGGCATGATATTGCTTGATGAGATCCTCAAATTGTCACAATGTCATCTCTTTCTCCCAAGTGGCTTCCTCCGGTGCTTTCTCTTTCCACTTGACTAAGTAATGAGTTCTTCTATTTTTCTTACTTATTCCCTCAGTCTTGTGGTTAAGAATAGCTTCAGCTATTTCTGTGAATTGCTTCCTAATTGTTGGAGGAGCCTGACGCCGAACGTATCTGGTGAGGTCCTCCGGATCCTCAATATAAGGCTTCAAGAAGGCAACATGAAAAACTGGATGAAACTTGAGATGACTGGGAAGATCCAATATATAGGTCAACCTGTCAATCCTCATTGTTAAAAGGAAAGGGTCGTCATAGCGCTGGATTAGTCCCTTGTGTGTAGACTTTTGAGAGATCTTGTTCTAGATTGGTGGGGTCAATTTCAGCATTACTTTGTCACCCACTTCGAACTCTACTGCCCTCCTCTTCTCATCTGGCCACTTTTTCATTCTCTTCGCCGTCTTAGTTAAACAGTCTTTTGCCTCGTCGGTCCGCTCCTGATTAGCCCGAGCAAAGCAGTATGCTGCAGGTAATCTCCCTTGAGACTTCTGCTTGACAACTTCATGCGGGGTAAGAGATTGTTGGCCAGTTGTCAACTCAAATGGGCTCATTCCAGTGGAAGAGCTCTGTTGGAGGTTATAATTAAATTGGGCTACATCAAGTAAATCCACCCAATTGTCCTAGTTTGCTGTGACATTGTGTCTGAGATATTCCTCCAGCATTGCATTAATTCGCTCGGTCTGCCCATCTGTCTGTGGATGATTGTTGGTAGAAAGGTGGAGCTGTGTGTCCAACGGTTCAAATAAAGTCGTCTAGAATCGGCCAGTAAATCGAGTGTCCCTGTTGCTGACTATATCCAGTGGAAGACCCCAAAGCTTCACAATATACTTGAAGAACAACTGAGCAGTAACTTCCGCCATACATACTTTGGGGCAGCAATGGAAGTGGTATACTTCAAAAATCTGTCTACAACCACAAATATCGAAGTAAAATCGTTCACCTGAGGCAAGCCATTAATGAAGTCCATGGAAACACTCTCCCAATGTCTACTTGGAATAGGGAGGGATTCTAACGTACCCGCCACCTTCTTCTTTTTTGTCTTGTCTTGCTGGCACACCAAACAAGTGCGCACATACAGCTCCACATCTGCTTCTATACGAGACCAATAATAGCTTTATGCTAGCAAGGTAAGAGTCCGTTGCTGCCCTGAATGTCCTGACCACGAAGCATCATGAGTTTCTTTCAGTAACATCTGTCGAAGTCCGCCTGACTTCAGAACATAGGATCTCCTTCCTTTGGCGTAGAGAACACCATCCTCTACCCAAAATTGTCAAGTCACCCCTTCGTGAACCTGCTTCAACAATAAGCTGGTCACTGATTATCTTTTATTTGATCCTAAATTCTCTGCAATATGTCTCCTGTAATCTGGCTAAGTGCAGCAATTGTCCCATCAGCAAACTGGGATTTGACTAAGAGCATCAGCAACCTGATTTGCACTATCAGACTTGTACTGCAACGTGAAATGAAACTAGGCAAGAAAGTCCTGTCATCTTGCTTGTTTTGGTGTCAGCTTCTTCATGGAATAGAAGCAGCTGATAGCCACATTATCTATCAGTACAAGGAAATGCTTTCCCAACAAGTAATGCCTCCATGCATTGATGTAGTGAATGATTGTTGTCATCTCCTTCTCATGTACTAAATACCGCCTCTCGGTATCATTCAACTTGCTACTTTCAAATGTCATCGAATGCTCATTCTGCACCAGCACCCCTCTAAGAGCAAAGTCTGATGCGTCTGTATGGACCTCAAAAGGCAAATCAAAGTCAGATAACCGTAAATTTGGGCTAGACGTCACCACCGCCTTCAATCGATTGAATGCCTCCTGGCATTTGTAGGACCAGTTCCATATCCTATCCTTCTTTAGAAGATCAGTCAGCACCGCAACCTTCTTTGAATAATTCTTCACAAATTTTCGATAATAGTTTGTCAAACCAAGGAAAGAACGCAGTTCAATAACCTAGTAGGGACAAGCCAATCTGCAATGGCCTCAACTTTCTTTTGGTCCATCTTCAACATGCCCGCATAAATAATATGCCCAAGGAATGAAATTTTCTTCTGTGCAAACTCATATTTTTCTGATTTCAGATACAACTGGGCTTCCCTCAATTTTGTCAAAGCTAGCCTAAGATTCTCAACATGCTCCTCAAGAGTCTGGTTGTAAACAACTATGTCATCCAAATAAATTACCATGAAACGGTCTAAGTATTCCCGAAATACGTTGGTCATCAAGTTACAGAATGTAGCAGGGGCGTTAGTTAAGCCAAAAGGCATGACTAAAAACTCATATGACCCGTACCTTGTCACACAAGCAGTCTTCGCCTCATCTCCCTCTGCAATTCTAACTAGATGATATCCCAGTCGCAAGTCCACCTTGGTGAAGAAAACCACCTTTCCCAATCTATCAAATAATTCGTCAACAAGCGGCATTGGATAGTTGTTCTTGACAGTGACTTTGTTAAGGACTCAGTAGTCTACACAAAGTCATAAGAATCCGTCCCTTCTTTTTTTAAAATAGAACAGGGGCTCCATAGGGTGCCTTGGAAGGTTGAATGAACTCAATGTCCAATAAACCCTCAAACTGTCTCATTAGCTCCGCCAACTCTAATGGAGACATTCGATAAGGAGCCTAGGCAGGGATTTTTGCCCCTAGAATCAACTCAATGGCATGATCAATCTCCCGTCTTGGCGGTAACCTTGTTGGCAATTCTTTAGGTGCCACGTCCTTGAACTCAACCAACAACTATTGCACTGGTTCAGGGACTTGTAATGCTTTGGACTCTTCTTCCTCAAATAGAACAGTCAAGTATGTTGCTTTCTCCCTCCGCAAGCCATCTTTTACTTGCAAGGCAGACAACATTTCCTCCGAACACTTGGCCTTAGTGAGGAGAACAAAGCAGGGATTGGGCATATCCATCACGAACATCTCATGTAAATACGGCATAACAGACACCTTTGTCTTTGTAAGGAATTACAGTCCAAGGATTACCTGAAAATCATCGAGAGGGACTGCCATAAAATCACGTGGTCCTTGCCAATCACCAACTTTTAAAGGAACTTCTCTTGCGACGCCGCCTACTGGTTTTGCCTCTGAATTAACAGCCTTAATTTGGCTAGAGTCTTTCACCAAAGCCAGACCAAGCCGCTGTACTTTTCGGTCAGAAACAAAATTATGGGTTGCACCTGTTGCCTGGACAGCCATATTATTCAGGCGAATCTGCACAAACAACAACTCCCTCTTTTTCACCGTCTCCTCTTTGCGAATTGCATTAAGGAGTTGTAATAGGTTGACTCGTGTTGGTTTGTCAGAACAGTCAGTTTCCTCAGCCATAAGGGCACTGAGTTTTTCCTTTTGGGGGCAATTTTTGGCACGATGAGAGCCATTACAGATAAAACAGCCTGAGTCAGCACCTCCCTTTGATGAAGAGGTTTTGTCAGTCAATTTTTCTAAATTGTCAGACTTCTCAGTCTTTTTCTTCTGTTTGTCCTTCCTAGGAAACTTGGCTTTCCCTTTTGACTCATTCTCTGGAGGGTTAGCCTGCGTTTTGTAGTCAACCAGCGCATTTGCTGCAAACATAGCAGCGAGTAAGTCCTTCATCCCTTGCCAACGAAGTTCTGCCTGTGCCCAAGTTTGGAGGTCAGACATAAAGTTGAACAACTTGTCTTCCTCTGACATATTTTTGATGTCAAGCATCAAAGACGAGAATTGTTTCACGTACTCCCTCACGGTGCTTGTATGTCGAAGTTTCCTCAATGCATCACAGGCATGCCAAACCGTGTTGCTGGAAAGGAATTGCTCCTTCATTTCAGCAGACAGAGACTCTCAAGTAGTAATTGGAGGACGAGATTTAACCTCAGAACGTGTTCGCCACCATAATTTAGCATCACCAAATAGGTACACGCTAGTGAGATCTACCTTCTCAGCATCCGGAGTGTGGACTGCTTTGAAGTAGTGCCCCATATCCCACAGAAAGTTCTCGAGTTCTTTAACATTACGACTACCTGTGAAAGGCTTAGGATCAAGCACTTTATCTTTCTAAGTGCTTTCACTGCCAGAAACACTCTACAGTGTCTTCTTGAGCACTGAAACGTCTGTCTCGAGGGAACTCAATTTTTCTCTCATATCATCGGTCCATGTGGAGATTGTAACCAACACGTCAACAACTTCGTTTTTCACTTGACTAAAGTGATCAGATTCAGTCTTTTGAAGCGGTTCATGTGCAACACGCATCTCTTTAAACCGCTGATACAGCAACTCAAGTTGCATAGAGAGAGCCACAGCATCACCGGACTGTGAAGGACCAACCAACTCCTCCAAACGTGCCACCTTTTCCCTCAGATCAGCATTTGCTCTGCCAGCTATAGTTGATCTTTTGCCAAAACCATGCTCTAATACCAAACCGTCACGAGGTAACTTTCATTTTTCTTTTGAGGTTACCTGTGAAGGCGTTGCTATTGCAACCAGCCACACACAAACTCAAGAATAAGGAACATAAACTCACACAGAAGGCACACACGAATTTACTGGAACAAAGCTCTCAAACCTTATATATTGAATTCAACAAATTAGAAGGAACTCTCAAAGCTAGAACACTCTCTCACTATCAGAATGCTCAAGCACCCTTATTTATACAAAAGTAAGGCAGATGACACATCCATCTGTCAAGAGGTAGTTACACACGTTTTTGCTATTCCATAGCATACTTGGCTAGCAGATTTGGTCTCTGTGCGACACCTGACAGGCAGTTCCACTCCTTTCAGTAATTGATGTGGAATTGCCCTTTATCAACATGCATCTGGACTAAATTCAGACTGGGGATGTCCAGAACTGCTTCAGCAACTGCCTTGACTGTGTCTCAGCATCTACAACTGTCCACATTCTCTTGGTCACATGCATTGAGCAGTCATGTGCCCACATTCAGCAGCCAGTTTTGCTTCACGAACCAATGTGCATATTGGGTTCAACTCATGCTATGCAATCCGAAGTTATGCACCCACATTATTTCAATTGAGTCTACCACGTGCTGTCATGCTCAACTGGGTGGTTTCATGCTGCCTTGGTTCGCTCCAATCTTTTGAACCACTAAGCCGCGTCACCTTAATTCCAATTTATGGTATGTCTTAGTACAAGATGTCACCAAAATCGATCATTTACACTCAAGTCAATTAGGGTGTGACACTAAACATATATAAATGTTTGTTCAAACTGAACTCGAGATCGGACACTAAATTTAAATTATTATTTAAGTTTGATTGGACAAAGGCTTTTAAGTCAAACTCGAACCAAAATCAAATCGTACATTTTTTAGTTTTTTTAACTAGCTAGCCTAGAACCATCTAGTTACAAATTTAGTTTTCATGGGAAATACTATACATTGAATTTAACGAAAGTTCACATTTATTTGCTTTCTGGGCTAAAAGTCAGTTAAATTCAATGAAAGTTCACATTGAATTTAATGAAAACCAAATTCTGTTTTCATTCCGGCTACCATTTTCCGTAGTCCAAGTGTCGGTGGCATGCTTTTGATCTGACTCAAAAAAAATTTATTCGAGATGTACATAATCTGATTCGAATACTTTGACCATAGTACTAAAATAATAATAATAATAATAATTCTATTCTATTCTATTGTTACATACAACTTGTGAAAAAAAAAATCTGTTAGACTTTGTGGATTATTAAGACATAAAATGAGATCTACTTAATTATTCATCTAGTTGGCTAATCATCTATGTCATATGAGCATAATAATACAATAATCTCGAATAATCCCTACAATATTTAACTCCTCCTTGATAGCTGGAATGAAAATGTCTTATGAGTTTTAAATTTTATTTAATGCATATTTATAAATGATTGTGTGTATTTAAACTATATATTATAATCTTGAATTCATAAAAAAAAAACATGCATTGAATGTGGTTAAGTAGTTTAGGGAATGCAAGTTTAACTAAAGTGGGTTCGGGCGATAAATATTTATGTTTTATCTTTTATAATTTTTTATTTTTTTATTCTATTTTTTGGTAGAATTTAGTGATTTTTTGAGTTGACTTATTATTTTTTGGAAATAGAACATACTATTTTTTTTTAATTTATTACTATTTTTTAATATAATATCAAAAAGTGCAATTTGGACGCATTCTTTCCGTCAAATGATGGAACAAAAGTCCATTCCACAATGCACCTACAAACATGTAGAATGGCAATAGCACATGCGTGGCCTTCCTTACGTGTCAAAGTTTTATTGGATCAAAAGATACTGTGGTAGCTACCTAGATCGTTCCGTAGAAAAAATCCAAATATAGGACACGTGGAATAATTTCAGCAATTTGTGTGTGTACCCTGACCAAAAGTCAAAAGATGTTTGGGGCTCGAAATTTGTACACGTGGATTGAGCATAAGGCCTCTGATCAGTTGGCGGTTGGCCTTTGCATTACTTTTTTTCTTTTTTTAATCCGTGGCAAGACCCGATTGGATCCGAGAAGGAGTGGTCCCAATCATTAACGTTATACTAACCAAAAATTTTTATCAGATTTTTCCTTTTAAGCGAAAGTGATACAATTTTATCATTTATTCGATGATTAAAATTATACCACATCACTTGAAATCAAAAATTTTGTAATAAACTTGATAAACATAACATTACCGTGATCCTAATTGTTCAGCTCAGATCAGGTACTAGACTAAAGGGTGGGTTCCAATTAATTGACTCAACTTTTATTTTTATTTTTTTAGTTTAATGGTCAGAATTGTTCGGACTAATTACGTATATATTTGATTAATTTTTTTTTTAATTCGATTAAAGATAACAGACCATTGAATATGTCAATCAATAAAATAGTAATAATTACAAAAATAAATATCAAAGTTTTGTGGGCCCTCTGAAATTAAATTATTCCTTCTCAAACAATGAATTAGATTGAATAACAAACATAACCTATCCAATTAAAGGACTGATTGGATTTAGAACGGGATGCATTAACTCTTCCTTATCCTTGTCGGGT
>CAUOFW020006617.1:0-23447 GCA_963454935.2 Ilex paraguariensis | reverse complement strand
ACTTAATTTAGGCTGATTATCGACGGTATGGAATCACTAATACCTTGGTTTATTTTGGGAATGACTAATCCCATTATTTATGGGATTAGTTATCATTTAGGAATGAGAATGAAATTTTATTTTCACAAACCAAACAAAGGAATGGATATAACTAAAGAATGACCACTTCATTCGTAAGGTCTAATATCATGTACCAAATGCAGCATAATTAAATAAATTTATTGTGTTAACCAGCTTATTATTTGTTCCTTACTAAACTTTACCCTAGTTTTATTAACTTTGTATTGATTCTATGTTACTAATAGAAAGAATTGACAATGTTTTTTTGAAGCAATGTTATATAGAGACTTAATTTAACACAACACAACAATTGGTTTAGTTATGAGTTACAATATTAGATAGAATCTATTTTCAATCTAATAGTTATAGTCGATTAGATTCCTACATTAAGTCTCTAAATTAAGTTTAAAAAGTACTTTTTTTTAGAGCGATACTACTTGAACTTAATTTGTTAACCAAATTATTCACGGTTACAACCATTGAATTGATAGTGAGTTTTAGTATTTGTTGGAACCCATTATCAATTTAATAAATTAAAAAATTAGTCGCCAGAGCACAAAAAAAGGAAAAAAATTTATGTCAACAAATTATCTCATAATAGTATTATTTTTTGAGAGAATTGCACCCAAACCCCCTAAGATTTATCATTTAATCACTCAGACTCCTGACATTTGAAATATTACAAACATACCCCTTAATGTTTTTACGCTCGTAACACTTAAACCCCTGCTGTCAAATGTCTATTAGCAGATTCATTTGTAAATTAAATCTAAATCACCTAAATTTTATAAACGTATAATATTTTGGCCACTCAAGTTTAAAATATTATACTTAGACCAAAAATACTCCAATCAAAAATAAAATATCAAATATTTTAAATTTTATAACCAAAATTTATGTTCTATTGTATCATTTATTGAAATTAAATCAAAAATAAAAATATAATTATTTCTTAAAAAATTATAATTAGTATACAATTATACTATCTATTGGAATAAAGCTAAAAATCAAATAAGGGGTCTAAGCCATTCATAATAGAACATGAATTTTACAACCAAAATTCATGTTTTATTATGTCATTTATTTAAATAAAATAAAAAATAAAAAATAAAAAATAATTTTTTTCTTAAAAAATCATAATTAATATACAATTATACTATATATTGGAATAAAATTGAAAAATAAAACAAGAGGTCAAACTGTAATAGATACAATATATTCTAGCTTTAATTGGGATAATTTGGTCATTTAAAGGACCAAATTAAATTCAAATAGATAGTATAATTTTATAGCAATTATAATTTTTTAAGAAAAAAATAACATGAATTTTGGTTATAAAATTTAAAATATTTGATATGCTATCTTTACTTGGGGCATTTTTGTCTAAATATAACATTTTAAACTTGAGAGATCTAAGTATTACATACTTACAAACTTCAGAGGGTATGAATGTAATTTATGAATGGATATACTAATAAACATTGATGGCAGGGCCTAAGCGTTACGAGTGTATAAATTTTAGGGAGTTATGTATAATAGTTCAAATGTTAAGAAATCTAAATGATTAAATGACAAATCTTAAGGAGTCTCAATGTAAATCTTTCTTTAATAAATGCATGAAAGGGATATCTAAATAATAACTTTCCAATAAATCAGCAGTGAGAGAATTTATTGGGAAGGTATAACTTATTGTTTTTTGTTTTGGTGGCCACAAAACTACGGTACGTGCAACGCGTAAAAAAATCCTGGCCCACCACCTTCTGCCTCAAGTTACCTATCTGCGGCCTATTTCCTCCATCTCTCCACCCACTATGGCCTATATGTATATCCTCCCTCAACCTACCCAACTGAACTCACACAATTGTCCAGAGTAGCAAACCCATTTGAAACATAGAGTTGCACGTGTATATATATATATATATATACAAACCCACATTCTAACAAAAACACCAAGAGATAAGCTTAATTATCTAATCATAGGCTAATTGGTTCTTCTTTCTTGATTCTTGAAGAATTAAGAGCTTTTGACCCATATCAAAAGGTTGTAAAAAAATATTCACAAAAAGTAGTTGGCTTGAAAATAATTCTCAAACTCAAGTACTTTTAAAAACATCAATTGGTCTGATGTTTTTAGGTTAAACACGTCAATTGGTTTGACCTTTTTAGCCTGAAAACGTCAGTCCAATTGACGTTGTTAACCCAACACAGTGGCCCTATAAACATGTCAGTCCAACTGACGCAATTAAAAATGTCAAGCTAATTCTTTTAACACAGGACATCACTCCACTGACTTTATTGAAATTGGAGTTAGTGGACATCACTCCACCTGATTTTGACATCAATCCACTTGATTTGGGTAATTATCATAATGTGGTTTGTAAAAGTTTAATTCTTTTAATTTAATCCATCAATTATCAATCTTATTTCAATTAAATCTTTCCATTAATTTTTATCATCAGATCAACTGTAGATTAGCCCAATTTGAAATTGATAGTTGAGGTAAAATTCAGGACTAACTATGAAATTTATCCTATTTTTTTATAAAATATTATAAATGCATCAAATAAATATAATTTTTAATCAATTTTAATTCATAAATATGTTTGATCTCTCTCTTTTTGAGAGGATGATTTTTTTTTATTTAAAAATTGAATTACATTCAATAAATAAATTTTGATATTTTTAATATACTTATATTTTTTAGCATATCAAACTTAAAAAATTGAAAACGTATACATATAATTAATTTTAATTTTATCATATAATTATAAATGCATACATAAAATAAAAATTAAATTTTATTTGTAATGTCGATCATTTTCACGTTCAAGCCTTGATATAACCTTGTCAAGATTGTTTGAATTCTGTGAATTATAAATATCAGCAGAACGTGTCTTTGGTACCACAATTTCATACCAATGACAAAATGCTTCAATGTCACAATGTTTGTCATATAATTGTTGCTATCTTAGTGTGGGTTCGATATGAGTACCTGGAGGTGGATAATCAGTTGCAGGCCCAACAATTACATGTCTAGCTTATCCGAATGGATGATAAGAGTCAATGAGCTAATTGCGGAATGCACGCTTTCGTCCATACCACGTTATACCATTAGAATTAGTATATGATTCGATAGAAGGAATTTTGTTTAGCAATGTTGAGCTGTCCATTGAGCGTTCACGTTTATTACCCGAAGATGAACTTTTTTGGTCATTGTGTGAAAAAGAACTTGCATGTGATGTGCTTCTATACATTTTATTTGGTGGTGATGCATTTACATAATTGTGAATGATAGTATATATATGCTCGATTTGACAATTAAAAATTACAGTAAAAGGACATCAATCTGCATAATTTGGAATTGATTTGACAATTAGGGAAAATGACAATGAAAAAGTTGGGATATGACAACACACTGCATTGATTTGTTAAAGCCATGAGATAGATTAAAGTAAATAGGACATTGCACTGCAAAGTTGAGAACTGATTTGACAATGACAAGATGTGACAATAAAAAAATTGAGATATGACAACACACTGAATAAACTCATAAATGCACAATATTGATTAAAGTAAAGAGGATATAGACATAAATGTTATATGCTTAATAAGGTGGACACTAATTATATTTGTTAATTTTTATCAGACATATACTCTTCTGATAGGTATTGTTCATTAGACAATATATTATATCACTCAGTAGTTGTTAACTCACTGCCAAATGTCGTTGCCACCATGTCAAATGCTATTTGGAGCATATAACATCGGCACTTACACAACATCATCATATTTTTCTCCTTTTCGTATATGTTTAACCGTTGCTTCATAATTGACTCTATTCTTTCGGGGCATGGTAAGTGAAAGTTTATGTGGCACCGGTATACCAAGTTCTCTCAGATCTATGCATAATGACTATTATTCATTAACACGAAAACCCCACTCTCGACAAAGTTCGGCATAATACTCATTTGGATCAAAAAGTCTCTCACTCTTGTAATCATCATCTCACTCTTGTAATAACCATATGGGTTGATGCCTACAATTGGTATCACCTACTCGTGGTCTTAAAGTAAACATAATGTGCAATGCATGTTATATGATCCATCTTATATTATGTTTTAATAGTGGTTTTCATGGTCTGAAATAAATACATTTGTCAGCAGTGCAGTAGTTTGTAGTCACCTTTATGTTTGAGTTGATGGTCAAACAGCAACAAGATACTTATGTAGTACGTGTGACTATACACTATTACATGTTAGCAAAAATAGACACTGGTGCGCAGTGATTGTGACAGCATACTGAGAAATGTAGTCCACTGATTTTAATAGACTCTAATTCATACTACGTCATAGTGATTCATGACCTATGATACGTTTAGCAGTATTAGGGTTTGTGGCTGTTAACTACTGTTTAGTCACAGGATGTGGAATGTGACAACACACTAGTGCATTGAAGTGCAATGTAGGGTATTCATTAACGTGTGCTGCTGAATAAAAAATAGTTACAATGACTGACAATTGCATCATTGTCAGTCGTTGTGACAACACACTAGGTTACTATGACTAAACACTGGTTAAATGTCAGTTTGTATGACTACACAATGCTTAACTGTCAGTAAGTGTCACTAGATATTATTGTGTAGTCAGTGACTGTAACTATATAATATTCTAATGTCATTCATTTCGGTTGTAGACTAACATACTCACATAAAAAAATTGTTTATAAGTATGAACTCATGTGAAACATTTAATGTACAGAATTCATCTCTAACAATGAATTTTAGTCTAAGAACCTTATTTGAAACTCTGGATTATCACTGGGCTTTAGAGGATGAGTTCTTTTACCTAACGAATCCTCGGTTACGATATTCACTAACAGCTACGAACACATTGATGGCGGAATGACAATATTGCTTGACAGAAAAAAAAAAATCTAAGCTTAGATTTACGTTCTTGCAACATAAGAAGGCCTCGACAACTTGCCATTGGTATGCCTATTAAAACTCCTCAAGAATAAAAACGATTATTGTTTTGCATTCAAGTTGAGAATAATCAAATGAAAATCTATTGCAATCGGTACAATCTGCGCCATATTACAAGTGACCGTGCTGTAGAAGGGAGGATGCAAGAAGCAATTTTAAGCTACCAATTGAGTGGTGAAGATAGATGTATTTCTGATCATTACTTGTCTGACAAAGATGAAGACCTATGAAGAAGTGTCATGAAAATTTTGTTTTGTAATATTTACACTTTCGTCGTCGTACTTGTGTTTGCAATATGTTTATGTACTATTTTTGCAATGTCCATCTAAATTTCAATAATTTATGTTATGTTATTCAACAAACATTTCTTTAGAGTATTGAATAAATAATCTGAAAGGCAGTAATGAATTAACATTATATAAAACTATGAACAGAAACAGATTTTATATACAACAATAATAATTACAAATTTTATACAAAAAAAGGTCAAAAAAGGACTACGTCCCATAAGGTGATGGTCTCCTCTGTCGCTTGGGCTGCTGAACATCAGACGGATGCGGTATATCTTCTGTGACTCCACCATCTACTGGATTATGTGAATAGTGTGTATGACGATCAACTCCATACCGACCTCTGCCTCCACCTATGTGTGACAGTGATGGCTTCTGTGTAACTCCCTCAATTGGAACCTCAACATCATCGGAACTGTCATCGTATGGAACAGAAGAAATAGGTCGTATGGGCATCAGTGGAACAATATGTGGAATACATGCCCATACATGTGGAAGTGATATATCTATTCTAACTAATGCCTCTGGTGCAGGTGTGAATGAAGTCGTCGATACATCAACACCTGGTAAGGTCAAAGGTGGCCCACATGATGTAACTATATGACGATCAATTGATGATGTAGCAGCATGGTGAACGACCGGTGTAGGAATGTCAAAATCAAAAGCTAGGACATATGGTGTAGATGTGTCTGCCTTTGTAGTAGTTTGGGGAACATATGTAGCCGATGAGCCTGCCTCTAATGATGTCATAGCGGTATCCACAACCGATGAGGGAGTCTACCCATGTATGCGTGCAGCTGGTTGACGAGGAATGCGTACACCCTGCTGTTGTGCATGCACTAGGGCTGTAACAACTAGCTACTGAATGACTGTCGGAGGTTGCATAAGTCTTCTGTGCTTGGAAAGACCTGACAAACATCGATAGCTAAGATCCCCCATCTGGCTGATGGCCGTCAAACATGTCCCCAAATCAGGCTCCCCACTAGTTGTATCACGAGCTATGTGATATACCTCTATCAGTGTCTGTTCTTGCAGCACCATAAAATAAGGATTAAAATCAATATTAAGTAATTTTTGTACCACATTTAATATATATACCAAGTAAATAACACATACCAACAGCTCGATGATACTGCCAACGGGCTGAAAACTAACGTCAAGGCGCGGCATCGGTGGTTGGATAAGTAGACGAGTAATGCGTCGATACCACTACATGTAAGGATCAGTGGCATCCATCATATCGAGCGTAGGCTCGCCGTGAACAATAGTATTAATTAGGGGGTCTGTGTATTTTGAGTGAACAATAGTATTAACGTCAGGGGATTTGAGTGTAATTTACTAACAAATATACTAACAAACATTGATGACAGTGGTTTCAATTAGGCGTGCACATAACTTAGGGTGTGGGATCTGTGTATATTATTAAAAATGTCAAGAGGTTTGAATGATTAAGTGACAAACCTCAAAGGGTCAGTGTATAATATAAAATTAATGTAGATTGAACCTAAAATCCAAAAGTGTAAATCCAAATTCTAAGCTCAACTAGGTTAAATCCAATCACAAGGCCAATTTAATGAAACAAACTTCTAAATTAAATTTTAATCTTTGAACGTAAAATTAATAACATAAAATAAAACTATAAAATAAAAATTGATACGACTTAAAAAACTATTTTTCAGTGGTGCAATATAACGATTTCTTACAGAAAAAACCTGTGCACATATTGATGTATATGTGTGAGTGTGAGAGAGAGACTAATTGTGTTATTAATTTTTTAGGTAATTTGATTGATGATGTGGCTTTTTTTCTTTTGGTAAATCATAATCATTGAGAAGCTTAAATGCAACTGGTGGTGATGTTCATGAGTCTAAAATAAGTGGATCACGATTGAGCTTGTACATTGTCTTAAAATATATGCCCTTTTTGTGCTCTTGATGAAGCTTGTTGTAGTTCAAAATATTTGTCTTCTAGATACATTGCGTGGTACTATGGTAAGACCAGTTTTGTAATAAAAGTTTGTATAGCGGATGAACACCCTATTTCAGGGTCACTATTTTATGTTCTCACATTAGGTTTTAAATGTGTAAACTTTGTTATGCGTCGAGGTCATTGAAATTATGAGTATATGAACTGAGTATCAGAAATCCAAGCATTGCTTTCCAGCAAAAGAATATACATACATAGCAAGAATTGCACAATTCCTAAATGTAAATCCTTTATTTGGTTTTGCAAATCCTTTACAATTCTCCCAAACAAGGTAGAAAAGGATCAAGGAGTGACCCAACTCAATTCTACCAATGAAAAAAATTTCTTCCACAAAGATAAAACAATAGGGGAATACAAGAATAGATAATTAATAGTGTTACTATAGCCACAACACATTACACATTAATCTTTATTTTTGTTCTCCACATTGGCGTCATCAAGTACTAATAGATGTTTAGACTTTAGACTATAAATAATATATTTTAAAGCTTAACATAAAATTTGACCCAATGACCAATGCATCTAAACCTTAGTAGCCAAGGCTATTATATAATATTTTTATCACCCTAATGTTTGTTTAAGAAGTTTTCGAAACCCAAACACTTCTACAGCCTGATGGAACATATCCGAAGGTAAGATTTTAAGGCCTCCATCAAATTTTTTTGCTCTGTTATCGATCTTTCCTTCTTGCATCTATTCTATTTTGAACTACCTTTCAATTAACTAAAAATTGGGAAGAGTGGCAGTTACCGAGAAATGTAGGTCACCCTTGTTAACTAACAGTAGCATTGGGTGGTTGCTGAAGGTTTGCCTGAAGGTGTAACTGGGTTTCGGATGTTGGAGGGTTTTGATGGATCGCCTCAAGAAGCTTAGGCTTGGGTGGTAGTGGGTAGTGTTGGGTGGTCGTGGGTGAGGCTGGGTGGTGATGGGTGGTCGTGGGTGGTGATGGGTGGTCATGGGTGGTACTGCGTGTTGGTGGGTGGTGCTGCAATGGTGGTTCTTCCGGGGGGCTCAAATGGGGTTAGAGAATGGCGCTCAAATGCTGATTGAGAATGTTTGCTATGGGGTGCTGTGATGTCGCCTGAGTGAGTTAGGGCTCAAACATTTGGGCAGGGGGAAAAGAGAAAATAAGGGAAAGGAAAGAAGAGAGGAGGGAAAAATGGGTGCTAGTTTGAGTTAAAAACATCAGTAGAACTAACATTTTTTTATTAAAAACATCAATTGCACCGACGTTTTTATATTACTTGGAATGTGCTCTCCAATCTTAAAGACGACGTTTTTTGCCTTAAAACATCAGACTAATTGACGTCTTTAACCATAAAAATATCAGACCAATTGGTGCATTTAAAAATACTTGACTTTAGAAATTATTTTCAAACTAATCATTACTTGGGATGGGTCAAAAGCTCAAGCTCAAGAATTAAACTAGCTTTGATCTCTTCAGTGCCATGCCGTATAAAGGAATGAACAACCTTTTATTTTCCCTGAAAAGATCTCCTTCTAGTTCCAACTTCCCTTCGCCTTTCAGAACCGAACTTCCAAATTCAACTCCCCGGCTTTGTTCTCCGATGCTATTATGGATCGAACTCTGGAATTCGCCGGTTCCATAATCATGAAATGGAACCCAGAAACTTCAACATTTGCAAACGTCACTTCTCTCTTCTACGAGAACCGTGGTGAGGGCAATGATTTCATCAAGAACGGCAACGGTTTGCAAAGGGCCATGCACTTTTTAGCCTCTAAGAACTCCGGTTCGGAGAAGCTCGTTCGTGCCCAGAACCTGATGCAAATCGCCATGAAACGACTCCAAAAAGAGTTTTATCAGATTCTTTCGATGAACCGAGCTTATCTGGATCCTGAGTCGGTCCCGGCTCGATCATCGCATGCTTCAACTCGATCGAGCACATCCGACTACGAAGACGGTGATATTGGACCCGAAGCTGATATTAAAATTGCTGGCGATTCCATCGAAGTCGAAGATGTTTCGAATATGGCCATGGTGGATTTGAGATCAATTGCTGAGTGTATGATTTCGTCTGGATATGGTAAAGAATGCGTGGAGATATACAAAATTAGAAGGAAATCGATAGTTGATGAAGGCATATACAGACTCGGAGTTGAGAAATTGAGCTCTTCACACCTACGTAAGATGGATTGGGAGGTTTTGGAGCAGAGAATCAAGAACTGGTTGAATGCTGTGAGGATTGCAATTAAAACTCTCTTCAATGGAGAGACAATTCTTTGCGATCACGTCTTTGCATCCTCGGAAACAATCAGAGAGTCAGTTTATACTTAGTAAGTAAAGAAGAAGCGTCAATCCTCTTTGGATTTCCGGAAAATGTGGCGAGAAACAGCAAGAAATCACCGGAAAGAGTATTCCGGAATCTCTAGATGTACACAGCCATTGCCAATCACTGGCCGGAGATCGAGTCCATCTTCTCCTTCGAATCAACCTTCGACATCCGATCTCAAGCACTGACATCACTCGTCAAGCTCTGTGAATCTGTACGGACATCGTTAATCGAGTTCAAATCTGCGATTCGGAAGAATTCTTCAAAATCACCGGTCGACGGAGCTGGAATTCATGCTTTAACGACTGATATGATGCACTACCTCTGTCTTCTCGGCGATTACAACAATATACTGGCTGATATTTTAGCCGATTTACCACTGCCTGCCAAATATTCTTCGCCGGAGTCGTACTTGGACACGTCCGATTCCGAATAATTTCCGTTACCAACGATTTTTCTCCGATTCGCGTGGCTAATACTCGTCTTACTCTGCAAACTCGATGGCAAGGCAAAGCACTACAAAGACGATTCGCTCTCATAACTCTTCTTAGCCAACAACTTAAACTACGTTGTTTTTAAAATCCGTACATCGAACATGAAGTATTTATTCGGCGACAATTGGTTAACCAAGCATGAAACAAAAGTATTCGGAACATGGAGTTGCGTTGTAGGTTCCCTCCCGGAGGATCCGACGTCTGTAACGTCGTCGGAAGAAGTGAAGGAGTGTTTTAAGAGATTTAATTCGTTATTTGATCAGGCTGTCTGTGTGCGTTGTACCTGATAGTAAGCTCCGAGATGAAATCAAAGTCTCCATAGCCAGAAAACTTGTTGGGGTGTATCGAGAGTTCTATAGTGCGCATAGGCTTGTGATTGGAAGAGAGAGAAATTTGGCTTTTGAGGTCAGTGATGAATCAAGCGAGTAGATATCAAAATTTGCATTGAAATTATCTCTAAGCAAAATTGTCGCTACCAGTGGGTTCTCTATTAATAATAGAGTGCAAGCACCATTTCTCAGTCAACAAGAAAAAACATTGTGAATAAATTACTTAATTCAACTACATCAAAGGGTGCGATTGTTGGGGATTAGTAAGATAATCACAAATATGCTTCTACTCTGAATTAGCTATATCACGGAAACAAATACATGAATTCACACCTCTCCAAGACAAAGTTTAAATTCTTACTTGCAAAAGATTAAGTCATTCTGAATTAAAATAAACCCAATATAGGTATCACTTGCAATGAATTTCCATTTTAAATTACTGATTTGTATGACAAAGGGTTGAAAGATGTATAGAACTCTGCCTTAGTTGCAATTTGATATTGTTTACACCCAAAATAGTGAAATTTAAGGGTGACATGTAGAAATGATCCGACAGTCATGAAAGAGTCTGTGAGAGTCTACATTTGATAAGGTGGTTAAGGAAGTAGGACTCTAAAAATCTCGATAAACAAACATGATATCATGAATTGTTAGTTAGAGACGGTTCGATGCATGTCTGTACATCTCGAGGAAAGAGGTCATTCTTACAATCATGGCCGAAAAAAGATGACTTCAACAGTTGAGGGTCATCTCCTATAAATAACAAAAGCAAGACTATAGAAGAAAGATCATCGATCACACAAAACAACTCTACACAGACCCAACATCTTTTCTACTTATTTCACTTACCAACAAATTTACCTTAACTTGTAATCCATCACTCCGGTAATTTTTATCATTCTTCGATTAATGTTAAGTATAGTAATCTTTTCATTCTTCGAGTTCAGTTTCTCTGCTACTTTACCATCCAGTTGTTTTTCTACATTCCAGTCCATTACGTTACAAGTTGAGAAATTATTTAAGTCCTTGATCCCTAAAGCATAGAAAAAAACTTAAAGATAATCTTATGTCTCGTTATAATTGCCTGAACAATCATGATTTTAGAATCTCACAAAAGCTCGAATAGGTAAGGTCATATATGTTTGGATTTTAAGCCTAATCAGACTTTGTCATGCCTGTAATCCAAAAATATGGTAAATATATTTTTTTGGCATGCCCCGTGAGACCCCAAGTAGCTACATAACGAACACCCGTGGAAAAGGCCAAAATTGGCAAAGCAAAAATGCCACAAGTGCAGGAGGTTGTTGAAGAAGGCATGTCTGACATCCCCAACTTGTAGGAAGATTTTCCCCTGCTTGGGGGGCAAGAAAATCCAGAATTAGACTCAGAGTCAGAGCCGGAAGCTTCGATTAAGGTGTTGTGGTAGGAAGTCTTCCAATAGGTTTATGGGTTCATCAGTGACCTTGGAGAATTGATCAGAGAGGAATCTAGTTGCACTGGAGCGACTGTTTGACAGTTTGAACCGTCTAAAGTTGCAAGACAACCACTATTTCCCGCTGTACAAATAGTACTCCCAGAGGCATCGTAACCAGTGCTGCCCTTGAGGGCGCAGTAGGCCAGAAATAACTATTAGAGAAATAACAATCCTCTTTTCCTGGAAGATATGACCCCTAATCCCGAGTTTGGGGGGGTATAGAAGGCAATAGTAATTCGTCAATTTTCCTACCAGCGGTGACCCAGGTGGTCATGAACCGGGATCAACTAGATGAAATTATTTAAGAACATGTCAGCTCTACCATGAGATGCGTCACTAGGCTGACATACGAAAAACATGGCACGGTATCATGCTGGAGATTGTACATAGGTGGATTCTCCACTAGTGAGGGCAGCGTCATAGGGTTGGTATTGATTAGCTGCCATGGCACTCCACTCAAGTACTATGCCTCTCTTCATTTTACGGCATCAAGCAACCAAGCAGAATATGAGGCTCTCATATCAGACGTGAAACTCGTAATTGAGATGGAATCCCTCTGCCTGACAGCTTATAGCGATTCCTAGTTGATAGTCAACCAAGTAAAAAGAGATTTCGAAGTGAAGGACAAAAAGATGCAAGAATACGTGTCAGTGGTCCAAGCTTTGTTAAAAAAGTTCAACCACTTCCAAATCTACCATGTGCTCAAGGAGTAGAACGCCATGGCAGATGCTTTCGCCAAGTTTGCATCTACAAACATACTCATGTTCCAGCATTGACAGGCCACCAGCTTGAGCCAAGCAGACTCAAGGTAGAGGAGGACAATGTTAACTGTGCATCATTTGAAGCTAATTGGATGACACCTATTCAAGCTTACCTAGAGGAAGGCACTCTTCCAGAGAATCCAGTGGAAGCCAAAAAGTTGAGAATGAGAGCATCTAGATACATCATCCTGCGTGACACCCTTTACAAGAAAGGTTAGTCACTAACACTGCTTCGCTGTCTTTCCTCTGAGGAAGCCAATTATACCATGAGGGAAATCCACGAGGGAATATGTGAAAATCACTCAAGAGGGCACGCACTAGCACACAAGGCAGTAAGGCAAGGCTATTACTGGCCTAGCATGATCAAATACACCCATGAGTTCACAAGGAATTACGATAAATGTCAACGCTTTGTAACAGTGTCGAGACAACCACCAAAAAGGCTCACCACCATCATGAGCCCATGACCCTTCTCCATATGGAGGATCGACATCTTAGGTCCCCTACCTACGAGTCAAGGCCAATGCAAATTTGTGGTAGTAGCCATTGACTACTTCACAACATGGGCATAAGCTGAGTTCTTAGCCAGAATAACAGTCCAAAAAGTGAAAGACTTCATCTGTAAGAGCATAGTATGTCATTTTGAAGTACCTCATGTAATAGTAAGTGATAACACCAAGCAGTTTGACAACAAACTCCTTAATAGCTTATGTGTTGACCTACATATCAAGAAATGCCACTCTAGCTTGGCCTATCCACAAGCAAACATGCAAACAAAGGTCACAATCACAACAATCCTCCACAACCTGAAAACCAGATTGGAAAGTGCCAAGGGGCTATGGGTGGACAAGCTCCCAGGAGTACTATGGGCTTACCAGACAACTCCAAGAAGCCTTACGGGTGAGATCCCATTCTCCTTAGCCTACGTGATAGAGGCGATCATACTAGTCAAAATTGGGGTACACTCCCTTAGGGTCCAACACTATAACCTAACCACTAATGAAGAAGACCTCCACGTCAACCTCAACTAGGTAGAGTAGGAGAGGGAGATGGCCATACTCTGGAATGCATAGTTCAAGCGTCGCATGACCAAGTATTACAACTCGAGAGTGAAGCCTCGCTCTTTCTTGCTTAGGGACCTAGTCCTCAAAAAGGTCATCCTACCTACCAAGGACTCTCGAGAAGGACCCTACATGGTTACAAAAATTGTAAGACGAGGCACCTACAGAATTCAGAACTCAGAGGGGAAAACCCTAACCCATCCATCAAACTTGGAACGCTTGAAGATGTATTACCAATAACGGGGTGCAAGTCAATGAGCGTATAAGTTAGTGACAATCATTTAAATTAAATTTTGTTGTTTTAGTTAATTATTTTTGTTATCTACTTCAAATTATGAAATAAAACTTTGCAAGAGTATCTCTGTCAAAAACTATCTCTCATTCCATAGAAGTTTGTAAACAATTTACAAAAGATAGAACATGACCTAGCAACAAAAAGAGAAACAAAAAAGATAAAAGTGTTATACTCCTAACATCACTCATTGCCCCCCCGAGCCACTCTCATCAAAGCTCTCCTTGTCACCATCAATCCCGATGCCTCATAAGGAACAAAGCCGGAAAAGTAAATGACAGGGAAGGCTATTGAGGCCTTCCTCTAAACTCCTCATAACCATCAATAAAAGCGCCTGCAATGCCCCTCTAAGCTGCCTCCATCCTTCTCTTCATCTCAATGGAGTGAGCCTCAGCCCTGGCCGCTATCTCAGTCTCTGCAACAGCATCCTTCTCTCGAGCTATTCGTAGCTCGGTCTCAGCTACAACAACCCTTTCATGGGACGCCCGCAACTTTATCTCTGCTCTCACGCAGGTAGCCTCTCTGTCATCCTCCAACTGGGCAGCCCTTTTATGGGACACTAGAAGCTCAGCCTCAGGAGGCGCATCTTTCTTGTAAGCTAGCCTCAACTGTTCCTCGGCCACCTCTCGTGCCTACCTCTCTAGCCTCAACTGCTCCTCAGCAATGTCTTGTGTCTTCCTCTTTTTTGCTAAATGCCTTGATGCTTCTCCAAACTTGATTGTCTTTGAAAAAAGGCATGAAAAGTATTAGTCACCTACAAGCATTTAGAAGGCATGACATGAAAAGAAAGGCAAAACACATAAATCAAAGATGAAAAGGAGGAAGGTATATTATAGCAAACCTCTCCATCGCGGTGTCAATGATGTCTTCTGGACCTCGAGAGCTGACCTCTCTGATATCTGCGGCCGTCACAAATCTCCAAAGTTGTTCCTTGGCCATATTCATGTTCTGTAGCATGGACACTGAACCACTGCTAGAAGTCGGACAATAACGTGGAGCTCCAGTCCCGATGAAAGGCTGTACGGCAGTCTCAACTCTCGAAGTGGGGGTACCCTCTAATCCAACCTCTCGGGATATAACATGCTCATCAGATCGCGTGAGAGACACTGGGGGCATCGACCTTTGCCCTCTTGGGAGGAAGGGAAAACGTCACCCTGGAAGCATAGAGAGCCTCCACTATTGCTCTATCAATAGTGGAACTTGTGGAACTCGTATAAGAATAATAATCTACAGTATTACAGTCATCAAAGTTTGTTGGAAGAGTCAAATACCTTTTCTCTTTGGCCTAGGGGAGGCTCTACGATGACCCGCAGTGAACATAAGGGCCACAAACTGCTTGATAGGATGATCTCCCACAACCTGGACCCTACTCTCCTACTTCGCAAATAATGTGGGTAGAGCTGCAAAGGAACCAACACATGCAGTTAATGCAAGGGACATAACAGTCAAACATAAAAGCAAAGGTAAAATCCTCACCTAGCTTAGTCATCGAAGCAGTGTCCCATCTCGAAGGCACTAAGTCACGGCCCTCTTCAGTGGCCCACTTATCTTCGACAAAGCAGAACCTAGATTTTCCAGCTGTGATAATTTGAAAGTATTCCAGCAATAAACTTATCAGACCTCGAAGCGAATCGGTACCGTCCTTGATGAGGAGTAGGATTATCTAGTAATACGTACGAACCCATGAACTCCTCAAAAGGAGGAGAAACACCCTCGCCATGAACCAACCGCCATAGCAAAAAGAACACCAAGATTACCCTCCAACCATTTGGGGTCAGTCTCCCCAGAGTAAGTGACAAGTGGTCAAGAATTTGACAGATAGGCCCAGGAATAGGAAATCTCAGTCTCGCATCTAGGACGTCCTCGTAAAAAATAATTTCCCTGGAAGAGTTGAAGCATGCTGGCTCATCCACATCAGCCTAGTAGCATATGATAGCGGGGGAAATATGATATGATGACACAATGCGAGCAATGTCATCATTACAATCTATGGAGCTAAAGATAGAGGTTACCTTCGAACCGTCACTGTCAGTCGTACTTTAGCCTCGCAGAAGGTTCATTGTGCTATTCCTCATAGTGACTTTGTCAGACTGAGTACCTACCAAGATCAGAGCTAATGCCAGGTAAATTTCAAGATGAAGAAAGGATAGATAGGCGAGTGGAATCGCCTTACGTAATAGAGAGGTCTAGCACGGTCTCTCTTTGGCAAAATGCAAGACATTGTTTTCGCTGTTTAGTATGCTTGCTCGTTGTTCTCTGCAGATGCCAGACAACCGCTCGTCAAGACCTAGCATCCCAGCATTGTCGCCTGCACCAGTGCTGTCAACGCTCACACTAGCCTGGTCCACGCCGAGGGCAACGCCTCCACTTCTGCCATTCCTGGCATCACCGCTTAGGCTGTCATGGGTGTTGCCTCTAGCGCGAAGGGCACCGCTCAGACCTCCGGTGTCGCTGGTGTCGCCAACCAGATCACACCCGCCAAGGGCGTTGCCCACCTGTGCGCAACCCAAGGCATCATAACCTACCTATGTGCTACCCAAAACTTCGCTGCCCTCTTGTACACGACGCAAGGAGTCGCCCTCCTATCCTCCAGTGTCGCCCAGCAACCTGCTAGTGCCACCCAGCTTACTAGTGTCGTCCAGCAGCCTGCTAGTGCTACCCAGCTGCCTGGCGTTCCCTCTCCCGACATTAACTCTTTCTGGGGCACTGCCTCTTGCTCCCTTGGCACTATTACCTCCTCTATTGCTGCCTCTATTGCCAACTGAACCACCTTTTGGCTCCACACTTCTCTCATTTGTTGTGTTTTCACCCAAAGCACCCCCATAAAGCTCCTCTTCCAACCTTCGATGAAGACTCCTAATTCTTCAAGAGGATATCTTTTGATTGAAAAAGGAGATGAAGTGGTTCAAGGTATAAATGTTGACCACTAAAGCCCTAGGGGTTATCCCCTAAAAATGAAAAATGGGGTTTTTATTGCCAATGGATGGGGTTTCTTGAAGCCTTAAAGAAGATGCTTAAATGGAGGAAAGGGGTTTTAAGGTAAAATCCCATAATCGATGATAGTACCATTCACCAACAAAACAAGAAAAATGAAAAAAGTGAGCTCCCAAGGTCTAAACGGAGCGAGAAACTAAGGAGGCTACCACCATGCAGAACAAAAAACCTTCTCTCTATCTAGATGAAGGGGCTCACTTATACCCTCAACCTCCTTTGTTACAACTAGGGCTTATGGCATGGGGGTCAAATGATGAGTCTAGATCCAGCTGGGTCCAAGTCCATTCACGGGAAAAGCCTAAATTAGCAAGAAGGCAAGCTAAGCTCAGCTTATGGCCTCAACCGAATCTAGGCCTCGACCTAATCCAAGCCTCAGCCCAATCCACAGTTCAAGAGACCCAAGAAGATCAACGCACATGGAAAGCAATCATCGGGATAGCCACTCTCAAAGATCAAGACTATCTTTAATTGTACATATCCTTAGTTGTAGTTATCCTCCCTAAAAAACTAGTAATCTACCCTTCACGCCACTACCTCAACTAAGACTTTGTGTCTATAAATTGTAAACCCTCTACACATGAGGGACATATCTCTACATCTCTCACACAACTATCTCTCTCATATAGCGATCCCTCCCAAAACTTACCTTTTGCTCTCTCTCTCTCACCTATTACTTCATTAATAAAGTTTTTTGGCCACCGTCACCTCTTTCAGTGGTTAGGTTATCTCGACCCAACCATCCAATCTTTGCCCTCTTGCCATTAATTGCTTCATTAATTATCCTACATCATACACTTGACTGTTTGATTGTGCATAGCCTAATTTGTGCATAGTTAGATTCGACTTATTTAAAAGATAAACTCAAAAATATGATTAGATTTGATTCATTTAAGGGTAATGCTACATAAAACTTATTTAATGATCTTCTTTACTTATCTTATCATTCTCCGTTAAAGTAATGCTACACTCATCAAACTTATTGACCAAATATCCATCCCAAATGACATGGCACCAAATAAATAAGTTCAAGTCAACTATCATGTTATTTAGAATAGATATTTGGTCTCAAAATTTGATTAGTCTAACATTAATGTCTCTGTTATTAGATTGACAATGAATTTTACTATCAATTCAATGGTTATGATCCATCATTAAATAAACTCCATTTAATAAAATCATTAAATTAAATACAACCCATCAATTACAAATGAGTCAAATTGTTCATCTTAAACTAGATTATGCTTATGTGATGAGTAAGGTTATAAGAGCCTAAAAACTTAACTTAATTTATTGGTACAATAATAATGTGTCAAATGATAAATTTCTAATAAAAAAAATTTAACAATTATAATTACAATTACAATTACAATTACAATATTCCTATTAAATCGTCATACTACATCGTCAACTCAAAATTTAAGTCATATTTAAGTTCAATAATGCAATTCAGGTCAAGTAATGCAATTCAGGTCAAGCAATGGATAACCTATCGAGACATTTTTGAATAAAGTAATATTACATGAATTTAAAAATTAAATTTAAAAATTAAATTATTAATTTAATAATTAAAATCATCAACTTTAAGTCCATATCCCTCGACGATGCCTTTCTTCCTACTCAGTCTTCTCTTTGGTGTTGCAAGCTGCAGTTGACTTCTCGCTACCACCACGAGGGCCACAACAGCACACCACACCACTCTCTCCGCCCCCAAAATGGCAAAACTGCACCTCCTCCTCATCCTTCTCACCCTTCTTTCCCTCACCACCGCCGAGATCAAGACCGTAAAGATAACTTCCGATTCCCGCCCGACGATCCTCTTCCGGAAATTCGGCTTCACCCACACCGGCCACCTCTCAATTTACGTCTCCGCCTCTGCCTCTGCCTCTGCCTCCGCCTCCGTCAACTCCTCTTTCTCCTCCATCGACCCTTCGCGCCTCGCCTTCTTCCTCCTCTCCGAAGAGTCCGTCATCCAAGTCCTCCTCGAACTTATGCACAATCCCAGCTTCTGCATCATCGATTCCAAATTCATCAACCTCCTTTTCACTCTCCGCGACCTCTCACCATCTCCTACCTCTTCCTTCAACCAATCCTACCCCGTCACCTTCCCCAATGAATACTTCCTCTTCTTCGCCAATTGCGTCCCTGAATTACAAGTCACCATGGACGTCCGTACAGAGCTCTACAATCTCGATTCCGGCGCCTCCAAGGACTATCTCTCCGCCGGGTTGACTCAGCTCCCCTCTCTGTATTTCCTTTTCTTCCTCATATACTCATATTTTCTCGGGTTTTGGTTATACCACTGTTACCATACCAGAAGATCAGTACATCGGATCCATTTGCTCATGACCCTATTGCTTCTAACGCAAACTCTGAATTTAGTCAGCTTGGCCAAGTATAAACACTATGTAAAGGTCACAGGGACACCCCACGGGTGGAACATAATTTTCTACGCATGTCAATTCATTAGGGTTCTACTTTTGTCTACGGTGATTGTATCAATTGGTACCGGGTGGTCGTTTTTGGAACCCTCTATGCAAGGAAAAGGTGGGAAGAAAGTGTTGATGATCGTAATTCCGCTACAGGTTTTGGGCAATGTGGCTTCCATCGTCATCGGAGAAACGGGTCCGTTTAGAGAAGATTGGGTGACTTGGAATCAGGTGTTTTTCTTGGTGGATATTGTGTGCATTTGCACAATTATTTTCTCAATTAGATCATCGTTGAGGGAGGCGTCGAAGATGGATGGGAAGGCCTCGAGAAATTTGGGGAAGTTGTATGTGTTTAAGAAATTCTTTATTGTGGTGATTGGGTACTTATTTTATACAAGGATTGTTGTGTTTGCCGTGAAGATCATCGCAGCATATAGGTATCAGGGGGTGACCTATGCAGCTGAGGAGACCGGAAGTCTTGCATTTTATATGGTGATGTTTTATATATTCAGGCCGGTGGAAGAGAATGAGTACTTTGCTCCTGACAAGGAGGCTGCAGAGATAGCTCTCCGGGATCCTCTGGTGAATGCATGATCTGGTAATGGCATCTTATTTCGATATGTATGGCAATTGTTGTAAATCCTATGTTTGCAGGTTTCTTGTTTGTCAAATAGTTTTACGATAACATGTGTTGTTTGTTGCTTAAACCATTGTATGACATGATGACTTTTTCATATGATACGGAACTTTGTTTTATGCTTCAAACCTTGTTTTGAGCTAAGGTTTTATATATTACATATTATTGAAAGGGTTTTGTGTATTACATATTAATTGTCTTCTTATTTGATGATGGTGTCAAATCACTTTGGAAAGTAAATTTAAGCTATAAAGTTGGGCAGCCAAGCAAGGTTGTTGATTGCGGGGATAGACCAACTTTATTCTTTTCTCACTTTTTGCTAGAGTGGGAGAGAGTGTGGCCCTGTGGGAAGAGGGAAGGGGTGGGGACTGTGGGTTCTAGGGGGAGGGAATTGTGGGTTTTGAACACCGGTGCCATGGAAGCAGAAGAAGAACTGTTTTGTCAGATCCATTGAAGAAAAAACGAGAAAAAATAAATAGAAAAACATATTCTTTGGGGACATCGAATAAGATGAAGAAGAAAAAGACAAGTTCATGTACATAACTTGTTTAGTGAGGAAGGAAAAAAGAAAAAAAGAACAAGTTTGATGCTGAAGAAGAAGGAAAGGGAAAAACATAGAATTGGTTCACCCATAGAACCGTTATGGCGAAGCTGAGGGCGATGGGGGTTTGAGGCTGGTTGTGTTTTGAAATTAAAAATAAACAAATGAGGGATATTTAGATGTTTTTATCAATACTGTAACTTAAGTTAAATGTGCATTTTGAACCAGAGACTATACGAGGTCTGTTTGCTTATATTTAAACAATTGGGGTGAAGACTGAATACTAATGAAAAGCCAAAGTTAAAATGGAATTTGCCCAAAAATTTATTTGTTCATACCATGTCCATCAAAGAACAAGATCGAGATAAGGCCAAGATATCCACATAATGCAGTCAACCTCCTCCTTATGTTTTTATTTTTTTTTACCCTTGTTTCAAGTATCAAAACATAAATTGGTGGTTGATAATGTAGTAGAGAACTTACCAAATGTAAAATGTTGATTATCATGATGCAATACAATCACAACAAGTGGCGTGTGAAAGATAAATAATGACATGAAAGTCTAAGATTCTTGATGTAGTTGGACATATACTCACGTAAGTAGCATAGTTGGACAATCCACTGTCACGCTTTCGTACTAATAAATATCTTTAATATCCATAGTCAGTCAATACTATGGTGGAGGAGGAATCCAACTATTCATACAACAAAGAAATAATACAACAATTAGATTAAAGATCAAGTAACAAACACAGCTAGGGGAAACCTCAACCACTATACACAGTACACTTGTCCAATCATAATGAATTAAGAACGGAAAGTCCCCAAATTTTAGTAACAGATGCCCATAAATATTTTGTTTCAATGCTTCTAGTATGTTTTCGGCATCAACATCTTCATATTTGGTAATTCTAACTGGTTTCTCACTAAAGTATGAAAAATTATATTATTTGTTGCATCATGAATGGTACGTTCAATTGATTCAACCTCAAACAAATAAACATTTCAATAAAAAGATAAAGCAGAGTGGATTTGTAACTTGAGCACAGGCTATTGTGTTTTTTTGGGCACTTCTCTTCTCTCCTGGCATGGAAATCCAAGAAACAGTCTGTTGTTTCTTGTTCTTCGACAGAAGCTGAATATCGAGCTATGACTGCTATATGTTCTAAGCTCACTTGGCTGTGTTACCTTCTTATTGATCTTCAAGTGCCTCATCCATAGACTGCTTTGCTCTATTGTGACAACATCCAGGTTGTTCTTCACATTGCTGCTAATCCTGTGTTTCATGAGCGTATTAAGCACATCGGGTTCGATTATCATCTCATTAGAGACAAAATTCAAAAAGGAAGCTGCCAAACAGCTCATGTCCTCACACAGTTTTAGTTGAAAGATATTTTCATTAAATCCTTACCTTCTTATGTTCTTAATGCTCATTTATCCAAGATGGGAATAGTTAATCTCTATTCTCCATCTTGCACCGGGTGGGTATTGCAGCATATCATAGCTGCAGAATCAAGTTCAGTGAAGGAGAAGATCAGCAGAGCAGCAGCAGAAGCAAAGGGAGAAGAAGCTGCAGCTGCAGCTGATAAAAGTGGAAATGGATAACATCATTAGTTAGTTAGTTGGTTAGCTAATAATTTGTTAGATAGTTAGCTAATTTGTTTGTCTCTTGCTGAGTTGTATTGCTGAACTGGAAGTAGCCACATGAAGGCATGTGAAGTCATGTGCGTAATTAGTTTGGTTGTTAAGGATTATATATAAATACTGTGGTATGTAATGAGTACATTTGATTGAATGAGAAGAATGCATAAAAATTCTACATGACTTAACACTGTGTTTCTTATCTTCTTCTTCTCCTTGTATTTCTCTCTTTCTCACACATAGAGCTCTACAATCGTGATTCGGGCACCTCCAAGTCCAAAGACTATCTCTCCTCCGGCTTGACTCAGCTCCCCACTTTGTATTCCTTTTCTTCCTTGTATACTTATCTTTTCAAGGTTTTTGGTTGTACTACTGTTATCAAAACAAAAGATCAGTAGATTGTATCCATTTGCTCATGACCTTATTGGTTTTTTAATCAATACTATGAATCTAATCTGCGCAGCCGAGTATAAACAGTATTTTAAGGCCACAGGAACACCCCACGGGTGGAATATACTTGTCTACACATTTCAATTCAATAGGGTTCTACTTTTGTCCCTGGTGATTGTGTTGATTGGTACCGGGTGGTCGTTTTCGGAACCCTCTTTGCAAGGACAAGGTGGGAAAAGGCGCTGATGATAGTGATTCCACTACAGGTTTTGGGCAATGTGGCTTCCATTGTTATAAGAGAAAAGGGTCCGTCTAGAGAAGATTGGATGACTTGAAATCAGGTGTTTGTCTTGGTGGATATTTAGTGTTGTTGCACGATAATTTTCTCAATTAAATGGTTGTTGAGGTCGAACAAGGAAGGGAAGTTTTCTTTGTAGGAGGTTCTATATTGTTGTGATTGGGTACTTTTTTCATACGGGGACTATTGTGTTTGCCCGAATGATGCAAGAAAGAAATGCCAAGCAGCAAGCCAAGAAATTGTTAAAGCTTTTGAGGAACTTGACCAAAAAGTCTCGATGAAAGAAATTAGCTAATTTCATGGAATTTTCCTTTGACAGGGTTGGTGCAAGCTTAATACTAATGGTTGCTCTAAGGGTAAATCCAGGGCGAGCAGGAATTGCTGGATTCCTCAGAGATGAAAGAGGATATCGGATCAAAGGATTTTTTGGAAGAATTAACAACTCTTCAAGTTTGAATGCTAAATTATGGGCACATACAAGGGACTCAAACTTGTTGCTGA
>CAUOFW020006616.1:0-23449 GCA_963454935.2 Ilex paraguariensis | reverse complement strand
TTCGACCGAAACGGTCCGAAACAGTACCGTTTCGACCGAAACACTGGAATTTTGTGATTCAACTACTGTTTCGTTTCGGAGTGTTGAAATTCCGAAACGTTTCGGACGTTTCGGACGTGTCGACACGACATTTTGATCCTTGATCAATAACGAAAAACTAGCTGGCGTTCACACTGCAGATAATGACGCGCTAAATCATCATCCTCCACTAATAAACTCTTATCAGGTAAATCGATTGGCTCACCACTTACAGTCTTACCAATGCTAACAACAGATGCATCAGCACTAACAACAAGCTCAACCATCATTACTTGCATCGCTTGAGGTAGAGGGCATATCAGTCGGGGGATGAGAGCGAAGGTGACGAACATAAACTTGCAAATGATGAGAGACTGGTGATTCTATAGTGATAATGATGAGTGGCTCTGACTCTTGTGATAAGGGAAAAACAAAGGGAGTATCATTAACTAGAGAGACAGACACGGGACTAAAAAAAATAAGAAATATGCTCAAGAAAGGTAACATCTAAACTATAATACATATGACGCCGAATAGGATCATAACACCAATGCCCCTTAAACTGATGACAATAGCTCACAAGGACACAATGAATAGCTTTATCATTAAGCTTATGGCGAGTAGGAGATTGATTTGAACAAAATATGTACAACCAAAAACGCAAGGATGGATGAAAAAAGTGTGTTAAGGAAATAAGACCTGTAAGGGAGCTTTATGTTGAAGAACATGACTCGGTGTGCGATTGTATAGAAAGTTAGAAGTTCGAACAACAAAATGCCAATGAGATTTGGGTACCTCTATACTTCTAAGCATACAACATACTATCCCTATCAGACTCTTATTTTTTTTTTCAGCAACTCTATTTTACTCTGAAGGATACCCTGAGAAGAAAGGTGAGACACTAAGGCATTAAACACATTTTTTGGCATTATCCGAACGAAAAATACGAATAATGACATTGAATTGTGTCTTAATCATTTGTAGAACTGAGTAATGACAGGAGTACATCAGACTTCTTATACAAAAAGTAGACCCAAGTACAATGGGTATAGTCATCTATAAATGTCATATAATATTGGGCACCTGATAGAGTAGTAACAACTAACTGGGAAAAGTTTTTAAATATCAGAGTGTATCAGGTCAAATGGCTTAGGTTACTTGTGGATGTGAGGAATATAACTGGTTCGAACATATTTAGATAGTAAACATATAACATAGTCAAGTTTATTAACAGTACAAGCATTACTCAAAGCATGAAATATCATACATAAATATTTAAAAATTTTATATTCAAAAGGTCACGCCACAACTGAACAGTTTATGCCAAAAAATCATAACGACAAGTACTAGGTAAAATACTAGCATGTAAGTTAGGAACAGAGAGATATAAAGCCAAGTGCAGGTGATGTAAGAACTAAATCTGTAGAAATTGAAGGTTGATCGCCTAGATAATACAGTCCATCTCTCTTATGCCCCCTGATAATAATCCTTATGGTACTTAGGTTCTGTAAATAACACGAATTAGATAAGAACACAACCGCATAATAAAAATCTCCAGCTAACTAATGTACTAATAATAAATTTATAGCCAACTTTGGAGCATGAAAAATCAAATGTAGTGTAAAGCCATCTGGAAGGCAGACTGTACCCCTTCTAACAATCGAGGTATGTGTCCCATATGCTAACTGAACCTGTGTGTGTAACTGCTCATCGAAAGTAGTGAAGTGATGGGTCTCACCTGTCATGTGACCGTTTGCACTTAAGTTCAACATCCAAAGGGGAGAAGGACTGACGCAAACATGGAAGGCACGAGGTATATTTGTACTAGTCACAATAACAGTAGTCAAACCCTGAGAAGTCAGGATAGACATAAGTATATCTAATTTGAAAGTGATAGCATCCATATCATTCTGCCAAGGAGGAGCAGTAATAGCCGTAACAGGACCAGCAACAGTAGGCGGTGGTCTCTCAGCAATAGTTGTAGTACAACCTCGAGGAGACGACTTAAGCTTCGGATGGAGCTTCTAACAAGTAACCCCGAGATGTTCTAGTCTTCCACAATAATCACACTGACGAGAATCACCCTATTTGCGTTGGTTTGGGGCGCCCAGTTGGCGCTAGTTTGGACGCTGTCCACTCCTGGCTGGGGGTCCTGAGCGAGACCTTGTAGCTATTGCAAGGGCCATCTGGTCAGCCTGAGGAGTCAAGGTCACAACTGAAAGTGATGTAATACGGACGCAGTGCTCATGCTGTTCCATCATCGCATATACCTCATAAAGAGACGAAAGCCTCAACATCGATAAGATTTGGGAACGAGGTCTCTTAAACTCATCATGAAGCCCCATAAAGAACTTGTAAATCTTATTTTTTTGCTCTCAAGTATGTAGGAATGTTGCTCCCTCGGGCTCTATTCTCGGAATAGCAGCAAGAGGACATAGAGTCTTATACTCAAGCCAGCGCTGAGTGAAACAGTCATAATAATCCTGAACTGTCATATCTCCCTCTCAAGCATATGAGAGCTCCTGAGAAAGCTCATAAACACGAACTCTACGATCTGATTATGAATACATCTCTAATAATGCACTCTATAGCTTCGGAACAGAACTATGAAATTGATGAATTCTACACACAGATGGCTCCATAGAACCAAAGAACCATCTAAGAATACCGTAGTTCTCAGAGAACTACACAGAATACTCAAGGTCGTCATCAACTGTCTTTAGGTGTGATTTGTTCTATCAACCAAGCTTCCCAACACGCCCTAAGAAAAACTAGAACTAGCGTGACCACTCAGTAAAGTTACAGTCATTCAATAACTGTATCGTAACCTTCTAAGTGATCATACTTGACATTGTCGGTAATGCAACTATGCCAGTAGCAAGGATCAAAATTTTATTTCGGTGCATTGTTTTGGTCATTTAGAAAACAAAAATGCTTCGACATGTTTCGAAAAC
Organism: Ilex paraguariensis; assembly: GCA_963454935.2. Classification (NCBI taxonomy): domain Eukaryota; kingdom Viridiplantae; phylum Streptophyta; class Magnoliopsida; order Aquifoliales; family Aquifoliaceae; genus Ilex; species Ilex paraguariensis. The sequence continues at coordinate 20,477 of CAUOFW020006616.1, read as the reverse complement.
GTTTCGAGCCGTTTGAAAATAAAATGAAAAAAAATAAAAATTTAAGAATTATTTTTTCAAAATATTGATCAAAATATACCAAAATATCTTGAAATACCTTGAAACATTTAAAATAATTGTGCAAATGTATTGTAATATATTAAAATATTTCGAAATATTATGGAACACCTCAAAGTATTAGAATTTCGATTTCATCATTAATTCGTTTCGATCTCCTTAAAAATATAAATGTTTCAGATATTTCGACTATTTTGATACAATATTTTGAACCTTGGTTAGTATGTACTATATACTGGTCAAACATAAAAGTGAAAGAAGTGGTCCCCGTAATGGTGGGCAGTAAATTGCAAGTGAAAGTACTAACAGTACGAGTCTCAATGGTAAGGGGGTCAAGTCCTTCACTAGTGGTCATAGCAACATCAATACTTTGGCAATTATGACACAAACTACTCTAAGATAAATAGAAGGAAAATAAGGGAGAACAATATACCTTTAGTCGAACAATAGCGACAAATAAAGAAGGTTCAAAAAACTTTCAAATAACAGGTCACAACGCTAAGAAATCCAGTAAATATATAGAGGTGATCTGCTGCATCAAAACTATATCAACATAGGAGGGGATCTAACACCTCTTAAAAGTTCCTAAATGCTTCAACCCTAGGGAAAAGAATACCCAGTATCGTGAAGCACGGAGGCGAAACATTGCGGCAGGGGCGAAGCACGAAGGCGAGAGGCACGGGGGCTGGGTACTGGTGTTGACTATGGTGCTGGTGTTGGGCACCGGTGGTTTGGGCAGTGGAGGGTGGGCGCTGAGAGATGACGGCTAGGATTAGGGTCAGGGAAGGTGAAAGGGTAGGCTAGGGTTTGACTTTGAGACCACTTAGAATTATTTGAGGGTAAGGGGGTGCACAAACTAAGTGCAGTGCCCAACACATATAGACAAATAAAACTAAGTGTAGAGCTCAGCACATATAGACAAATAAAAGGTGTAAGTGACCAGAATACCCCTTTGGTCTGGGTAAGACAAAAACTATAATAAGGACAAAAAAGGAAAAACAGGAAAACTAATAAACTAGACTTTAACTCCAACAGGAGGGGAATGTATTAAAAGGGGGTGGGTGTATTAAGGAAAAAATAAGTTCGCGAGAAGGTTGTCACAGAAATAGCATTCTTGCTTGTTTAATTTTTTGAATTGGAAGTCTCAAATTTCAAGTTGACCTTATTGAACTTGACTAATACATAGTTACATTTGTTCCCAATAAAAGTCTTCTCCAGCTGAAGATGATAGTGAGAGAGACTGACTTTGATAAGTTGAAATCATGTATTTGTACGCTGTTAGGAATGGGCCGACAAGTGAGTTTGAACAAACTTTCCATGTTACATCCCTATGTTTGGAGTCTATGGACCTATTCTTGAATGTTTGGTTTTTTTATTTTTGTCAAGTTTTAATGTGGGGCTTTGGACAATTTAGATGTGAACACTTGCTTTGATGTGAACCGATTATGATCTAAATGACATATATTACAAAATATGATGTTTTAGAAACTTAAATCAATTGGGTGATTGCACTATTCAGGATTTATGGTGTATGCTATATTAGAGTATTTAGGTGGCATACTTGTAATTGTAATGCTCTAAAATACACCCTAAAAGGCGTTACTATCTATAACAATTCATATCATAAAAGTCACTAACAAAATCCATAAATTAAAGAAAATTTATTCATTATCCATAATAACTAAAGCATCATCTAAAACAAATATGTCAAACTATGACAATTACATCCAAAAATTAAATATTATCTTGCAGCGGAATAATAAAACATTATCCTTAATATTATCTCATAATTAATCTTTCAATCTAGAATATAAAAGAAACATCTTTAAACGTGCATCTCGAGATCCACGTTTCCATCAATCTGAGTTTTCCAATTTACCTGCTCATCCAATCCGAGCTCTTCTTCTAAATCATAGTTTGAAAAAAATGTTGATTGTAGGGAGCGAGCATTAAGCTCTGTAGGAAAATCCTCCCAATCTCGAATAAGATTTTGAAAATATATTAAATAGGTCGGTCTCATTTTACAAAATATCATATATAACTTTTGAAATACAACAGTTATAGTTTATTAGATCTCAAGTTTATGTAGTAGCAATAAATAAAACGAAGAAGTAAAACAACTTTTAAATAATAAATCATTACCAACACTGTATCTTAGGTATGTTGTAAGACTTAGCATGAATACACACATTGAGAATATCTTGTTCCACACACACACCCCTAATTCTCGCAAGAATACACAACTTTAAGAAGGGCGTATACCAACGTATTGACAGAGACGAATCCAACCTAAAAATTTTATACTAGCCCTCATTCTCGATACTCGTGAGCAAATAGTGATTTAGTTTTCGCAAGGTACCAACCCCACTACGAGTGGTAGGGAATCTTCAAACCCACTCAGAGTAAGAAACACATCTATCCACTCTAGGATACCCAGTCAACAGTCATCTATGTTCATCAAAACATTTATACAAGAGATACAATACCAAACAATTTCACCAAATCACAAGTAAACCAAGAATCATAATTCCACAGGTATTTTTTCAGTATAACAATTCAATAAAATATGCAAGAGATCATCAAGAAATATAATTTTATTGTTCTAACAAAACACCAGAGCTTTTAAATTAAGAACAACAAAATCTCAAGGGTAAAACTAATATTTCTTGAAAACTAGGGTTTTGATGATAACAAGAACGAGAGTTTTTATGGCTATCAAACGATAACCTCATTCAAGACATAATACGATTTGCAAGAAAACTAAGAAACAATGATTTCATATATATATAATGTTTAGAATCAAAACATACACATATTAATCCTAGCCTCAATTAACAAGTTTAGGAAGAAACCTCTACCTTGATTCTTGAGATCTTGATTGTAACGTGTTTCATTGCGATTTCCCGTGTTAATTCTTCAAGATTTAGTCCGTTCTTCCTTCTTTTCTTCTTCTCAATCTTTTTTAGGGTTATTGGGGTTGGAAAGATAGGTAAAGACACTCTAGACCATAGCCTTAGGGTATTTATCGGCTAAAAGATAGAGAATTTCCGTGTAGGCATAGGTAACAATTTGTCCCCGACTCCCAACTTGATATTCACCTAGTTAAAAGCCGATTCATGAAATTTTCGTGAAATACCCTTTTTTATCCCTTGAAATTTATAATTTCAACTGTCAAAATTTTAGTTCAATCAGACATTAGCTTAAAAAGTTATAGCAAAAATACTAAGGTTATGTCAAATTTTTTTCTACGCAAATCCTCTCTAAAATAAGTTTTAACTCTAGAATAGTTCTGAACTTCTAATACAATTCATATAATATCTTCCAATGTTTTTCGACCTTCGGATTCAATAGAAATCTTATTTTGACCTAAAAATATTAATAAAATTGCTTTGTCACCCCTCTCAAATTTAAACATCTCCAAAACTCAATTTACTTCGAAAGTCAAATATGCTTGAAACTTAAACTTCAGAATCAATATTTTAACAATTATTCTAAATTTCAACTATCATTTTATTTGTTTTAAGAGAACTCTTAAGATAATATTATAGTTATTTAATTTTAATACGGGGTTTGACAATCCACCCCCTAAAAGAAAGTTTCGTCCTTGAAACTTAATTGTCGAGTTGGTCTGTCTAATTCTAATTGACCACTGGGCCTCGACGCTTGTTAATCCCTAAAACATCAAATCTAAGATCAGAATGGAATATCATATTCTAAATTTTAAATCCATCCCTTTCACTTATAATGTCATTGCAGTTAGTTAAAGTTTCCAAGATTACATTCCTTCACTAGAATTCATTTATCATATTTATTCTCAATAATTATATACGATTGTTCCAACTAATTTCTTATCATACATAACTACTAGATCATATACTCAATTGACTACTCATCAAATATCACTTCTCTTTTGAGTTTCACCAATCATTTCAATAAACCTTATATTTGTTTCTTACATGTAGCTTATTCATAAGCTTAACAAAATAACTCAATTGATATTCTGCTAATAGGGTTACTCATCTTTTCTACGCTAACATCATGGTATAACATAAAATTTAGTAATGACATTATGGTAAGATTTATCTTGATTTCTGAAATAGATATAACATTCTTGATGGTTTTGTCTCTCACTGGCCAAGTGGAATTCACAATCTTTGAAATTTAACAATAATTTTAATTTCACAACTACACACTGTCACATAAGTCAATATTCTAAGATCATCTCATAGGTTGCATGTCCATTTGTAGTTTCTTATGATACTCCTTACTTTCACCATTGTAGTCATTACTTACATAGTTCGCTACGCACTCTGATATAAATTATAATCTACCAATTCACAAATCAAAATTAGCCACAAGATAAAAATTCTCATAGGTTTGAAAGTTTTGAGAAGATGTCAGATTCCACCAAAGTGTACAATTGAAACTTAACCACACTTGTCCTCTAATTATAGCTTCTAAAATGTGTACACTAATGATCCATCTAATCCGTTCAAAGGGAATTTTAGTAATTAACCTAGTGTTATTTAAGACGTAAAGCAAACCGAAGCGATCAAGACTCCTAAAGCCTAGACGAGAAGCGAAGCGAAGCGAACAGTTAAAAAAAAAGTAAATATTTTAGTTTAATTACTTCTAAACATCTAAGTTCTAATTTTATAAATATTAAATATTTAAATGCAAGCAAAACCATAAATATTTAAATTCAAACAAATACTAATAATATCTCAAATTTTAATAACAGTCATAGCTTAAACATTTAAATTCAAACAAGCACTAATAATATCTCAAATCCTAATATTTAAAAACATAAGACACACTACTAATAAAATCAGCACCACTATTAGCGAATTCATCAAGTTTAAATGCATTACAGAAAAATCAGGATTACAGAAAATCAACATTCATCGTTATGGAAAATTATCATTCAGTATTACAGAAAATCAGCATTCAGCATTACAAAAAATCAACCTTAGGATTGCATTAAATCAGCATTCATCATTACAGAAAATCAGCATTCAACATTACAAAAAATCAGCATTCAGCATTACAAAAAATCAACACTACTATCAGCAAAATCAACATTACAAAAAATTAGAATCACCAGAAATAAGCTATACAAAATCAGCAGAAATAAGTAGTACTTGATCAGCAAAAATAAGCAGTATGGAAAATAAGTAAAAGTATTACGAAAAATCACAAAAAATCAGCAGAAGTAGAAAACAAAAGCAAAATTAGCGAAGAGAGAAGAAGAAGAATAAATAGAGAAGAAGAACCAGAACCAGAAACAGAATCAACAAAAAGAGAAGAGAGGAGAATCAGATCAGCAAAAAGAAAAGCAGCAACAAAGAAGCAGAAACAGAAACAAAGAAGTAGAATCAGCAAAAAGAGAAGAAATAAAATCAGCAAAAAAAAAAGTAACAAAATCAGCAAAACAACTGGTTTTGTATTATCTGTCAAAGAAGAAGAACAAGAAGAATTAAAAAAGTAGAAGAAGAAGAGAAGAGGAGAGAAATAAAGAGAAACAGTACCTGTGTGGTTTTTTCTGTCGAAGAAGACAGAGCAGCAGGTTAGGGGTTTTTTTTCCAGTCGAAGAAGACAAAGCAGCAGCAACTAGAAGAAGAAGAAAAATTAAAAGAAGAAAAGGAGAAATAGAGAAGAAGAAGAGAAACAGAAGAGAGAAGAAAAAGAGAAGGAGACAAACCTATCATCGTCTAGTGAGGAAGGAGCATCAACAGCAGCAACCTCTTGGTTAAGCAAGAGGCGCTCGCTTTTTGGTTGCTGCAGTCAATTCGCTTCGCCTTGTTTGTTCAAGGCGAGACAACCTGGCCTCACTTCGGTTCTCGTCTAGGCGAGCTTTTCATAAAACTGAATTAACCAACTATACTACTTAGGCTAAGGGTCAAGTTATATCTCCAAGATATTTGTTTTTAGTCCCTAATCTTGAGGTCAAATCAATAAGTCTTACATTCCCTTTCATAACCACATGTATCCAGATTCATACTTTTAGATCAATTTTAATATCTCTACATATTCACCAACTCAATTAAAGCCAATTTTTTTTTCTATCTCCTAAGTATTCATTCAAAATTTCTAACCTTGAGCTAGAATTAATAACCATGCAATCAATTCTTAGTAGCTTTCATTAATATTACAATTCTTTTCACAATTTCTATACTTTCAAATCCCTATGATACAATCCAGTACACTATATATCTCGTAATGTACCAAAATGTGAAGATAGACTGTCAAGGATCCCAAAATATCTCTCAATTCTTTATCATCAGGCTTCTTATGATATAATCAAAACTAAAACAAGACTCTCAATGATTCACTTATTGTTCTTCAATTTAATTACGTTAGTCATAATAGTCTTAGCAATTATTCACAATCCTCTGGATAATAACGATTTGCTAATTAGTAGGATAAACATAGTCATTTATCCTAGAAATTAGAGAAAGTTTCTACATTCATGTCAAAGTCAATCTTCATAGGTATCATCATTGATTATTCAAATTATATTTTTTCAATTATCACCACTAATTGTAAAGTTCAAATCTTCAATACTCATACCAACAATCTTCAAGTATAAATAATCAAACGTATCTTAATAGCATATTAAGAGAAACAAAAAAAAGAACTTCATATTCCCCAACACAACTCCAATAACATTAAAAGATCCCATGGAACAATAGAAGTTTATATTAAATTTTGGATATCATCATTATTTCAATAATTGTCTGTTATATCTAACCTTGAACTTTTAAACCTCTTGAATCTTAATCCTACAATATTTAGGGTCAAAGGTAACTACTACAACTTAGTCAGACTTCCTAACTCGACCACAAATTTTCAATCAAAATTTGTAAATACAAATCAACTATTAACTCTACACTCAACCAAGAGATTCTTACTTATTAATACTTTAGAGAGTTTAAGTGTAGTGAACTAAACCCACCATGAAATAAGATTATCTAAGTATATCGTTCTCAATTAGTATCTTACTTATAACCCTTTTAAACCATTAATACTTCCAAAATAAATTTAATCAACACTCCATAATATTTTCAAACCAATATTGGTATCCTCAAGTACGTGGTTATGAAATAGCGTCCTATCCATTTAAGATCTATAACCACAATTCCAATCATTATTCCAAAAATAAGTTCCCATTCGAGGTTAATTCTCTATATCCTTTCAATTTTTATAACTTTTGAGTCACACACATAACTTCCTCTAACTTTATTATTCAAAACTTAGTTCATCTTAAAAAACATCTAAGTTGATCTTACCTCCACACGTCCAAATTGGGTTATCACATCTCCTTGACCTCCAAAAATATAAGCAACACTAATAATATAATATAATACGTAGAGTCAACAAGACAGCAAATCATAGTCATATTTTATATTTTTTACGATTAAAACACTTCTATCAACATGGGGGTATCTCTAAATCAAAACTTACATAGTGTGGAAGCTCGGTTAAGGATAAGTCCTTCGGAGTCTAAGAAGAAACACACGATATTTTGCTGTCTAAGGAATAACACAGTATAGATTTTGATCAATTTCAGAGAATAAACTGATTTAACTTAGGTAATTTTAGCATGTGTGACCTATATGGTTGGAAAGATATGCAAGTTAAGCTTCTAAAAAAAATGGTGCAAAATTTAGACTTTCCAACAAAGATTTATGGTTCACTTAGTGAAAGGTATTTGCTGACTAATGGTTTTGCAATAGTTGTCCAATTTTAATTTGGATATCTTTTGTCACAAATCCAATCTCATACCCATCTCTAATATAGATAATATCGCTTGCATAAAGCATCATGCCTAGTTACCATTTATAAACCAAAAGCCAAATTATTATCCATCTCCTAGAATAGTCCATAACGACATGATATAGAATTAGTATATCCATACCAAAATTTTTGTCAACTCTTCTAAGCTAGGTAATCCATAAATTCGAACAAATAATTAATCCCAAACCTAACTAAGCAACAAATCAAACTTATGTTACAAATATATTACTTCAAACAAATTCAAGCCTAATGTTTCTTCAACCTAACCTAATACTCCGGTGATAATCCACAACCTATAGCTCCCATATAAGACTTAATTTCAAAACTCTGATACCAAATCTGAAACGTTCCAAAATTTACCACGAAATGTGTTACTATCTATAACAATTCATATCATGAGAGCCATTAATAAAATTCATAAATTAAAAAAATTTCATTCATCATCCATAATAACTAAAACATCATCTAAAACAAATATTTCAATCCATGACAATTATATCTAAAAATCAAATGTTATCTTGCAGCGGAATAAATAAAACATTATCCTTAATATTATCTCATAATTAATCTCCTAATCTAGAATATAAAAGAAACATCTCTAAACGTCCATCTCGAGATCCACGTTTCCATCAATTTGAGTTTTTCAATTTACCTGCTCTTTCGATCCGAGCTATTCTTCTTAATCATAATTTGAAAAAGATGTTATTTGTAGGGGGTGAGTACTAAGCGCTGGAGGAAAATCCTCCCAAGTTCGAACAAGAGTTTGAAAACATATAAAATAGGTCGGTCTCATTTTATAAAATATCATATATAACTTTTGAAATAAAACGTTGACAGTTTATCAGATCTCAAGTTTACGTAGTAGTAATAAATAAAACGAAGAAATAAAACTAATTTTCAAATAATAAACCATTACCAACACTGTATTTCAGGTATATAGGAAGACTTAGTATGAATACACACATTGAGAATATCCTGATTAATACACACCCTTAATCATCGCAAGGACACATAACTTTAGGAAGGGCGTATACCTACGTATCGTCAATGACGAATCTAATCCAGGAATAGTATACTAGCCCTCAGCACCGATACCTGTGAGCAAATAGTAGTTTGGGCCTCGTAAGGCACCAACCCTACATGAGTGGTAGAGAACCTTCAAATCCACTCGGAGTAAGAAATGCATCTATCCACTCTACGATACTTAGTCAACGGTCACCCATGTTCATCAAAATATCTACATAAGAGATATAATACCAAACCAGTTCACCAAATCACAGGCTATGAAGTACTGATACATCGCTAAGGTTGACATACTTGTATCGGATATGATTTTCGTCGGATACTCGATGATACGTATTATCTGTATTTGATAATTAATAAAATATGTGGATACTTCGCGGATACTTTTAAACATAAAACAAGATGTACAAATTTTAATTTCAAGCTATACCCCTTTCTTTGGAGTTCACATACAATATAAAATATCAACAAAATTCCATCTGATTTTGAAGACACGAGTGTTTTTTTAAGTATTATCTATTATTATATGTTAAGATAGTTAAAAAAAAAATGAGTCACATACACTATAATTCTAAAAATAAATACTTGTAAATAAACCAACTAGTTAAATGTAGTTATGATTTCTTCAATTGGTTATGTTCATTTTATGAACATATCATAATGAGACGATATTACATCCTTTTCAGGATAAAAATTCCTAATTTTACTTACTAATGTTAAAGAATTATTGAAAATTTGTAATTTATAAGTCGTTAAATAATAGTAAAATATAAAATATATTTTATTATAGATGTATCCTGGCCATACTCGTATTTTTTTTTTTAAGTTTTGTCGTATTGCCGTATCCGTGTTACGTATCCATATCCATGTTTCCTAGATCACAGGTAAACCAAGAACTATAATTTCACAGATATTTTTTCAACATTACAACTCAATAAGATCATCAAGAAATATAATTTTATTATTTCAACAAAATACTAGAGCTTTTAAATCAAGAACAATAGAATCTCAAGGGTAAAACTAATATTTTTTCAAAACTAAGGTTTGGATGATAACAAGAACGAGAGTTTTTATGGCTATCAAACGATAGTCTCAATCAAGACATAATACAATTTGCAAGAAAATTAAAAAATAATGATTTCATAATATATATATATATATATACGATTTAGAATCAAAACATATACATATATTAATCCTAGCCTTAATGAACAAGTTTATGAAAAAATTCCAACTTTGATTCTTGAGATCTTGATCGTAACGTGTTTCGTTGGAATTACCTACGTTAATTCTTCAAGATTTAGCCCATTTTTCCTCCTTTTTTTCTCCTCAAACTTTTTTAGGGTTATTGGGGTTGGAAAGATAAGTAAAGACACTCTAGACCACAGCCTTAGGGTATTTATAGGCTAAAAAATAGAGAATTCCCGTGCCCACACGGTTAACAATCTGTCCCTGACTTTTAGCTCGATTTTAACCTAGTTAAAAGACGATTCACGAAATTTTTGTGAAATACACTTTTGTAACCCTTGAAATGTAGTTTCTACTATAAAAATTTCAGTTCAATTGGACATTAGTGTAAAAAGTTATGGCGAAAATACTACGATTATGTCAAATTCTTTTTTACCCAAATCATCTCCAAAATAGATTTTAACTCTATAATACTTCTGAACTTCTAATACAACTCATATTACATCTTCTAATGTTTTTCGATCTTCTAGATTCAATAAAAACCTTATTTTGATCTAAAAATATTTATAAAATTATTTTGCCGCCCTTCTCAAATTTAAACATTTCCAAAACTCAATTTATTCCGAAAATCCAATACGCTTGAAACTTAAACTTCATAATCAAATTTTAACAATTATTCTAAGTTTTGACCACCATTTTATTTTTCTTAGGAGAACTCTTAAGATAATATTATACTTTTTTATTTCTAATACGGGGTCTTATAGTAATAAGTATATCCCCTAGGTAATATATTAGTCTTTGACTCATGTTTGCATACATATATGCATATGGGGTGATAGAGGCAGGATGACTCCCTTTTGCTTTTCTCTCATATTTCTCTATTCTGTATTTTTTCTCTCTTTCTTCTACCCTGCATCCTTAACATGTACCTATAAAACTAAAAGGAAAAATTTATAAAACATCTCAAAACCAGCTAGGCCATCTACGAAGCAATACTCCATAAATCAAGGGTGGCTGAAATGTAGATGTTGAGATGGATATAAAAACTAACAATGACTAACACTAGGTATGGATAAACATGTGAGATAGTTGGAGGAACACCAATGAGGGTATAAGTTGAGGGTAAAATACGTTAGGTTCTGCCATGTGCACAAAGACCAAGAACTGGAATAGTGAGGAAGAGTGATATAACCCACATTGAGGATAGGGCTAGGGCCGCTAGGGGGAGGGTTTGATCGTAGACAAATTGACTAGGATAGATCTCAATATAAACAGAGACTCTGGATACGCTCCAACCATAAGTAGTTAAGCCGTCATTGAGTTAAGTATGTGATATTGATGCCAAGGATTAAAATATCGTTTCGAAACGGTCAAAACGTTTCTGTTTCTAAGAAGACTGAACGAATCAGTAATGAAATCAAAATTTTAATACTTCGAAGTGTTCTATAATGTTTTGAAATGTTATATTTCAATATATTTGCACAATTATTTTAGAATGTTTCAAAGTATTTCAATATATTTTTGTATATTTTGACCAGTTTTGTAAAAATAATTCTTAAATTTTTTATTTTTTTCATTTTGTTTCCGAAATGGATCGAAACGTTTTCGAAACACATTGAAATATTTCCGTTTCCTAGGTGACCAAAATAATGCACCGAAACAAAATTTTGATCCTTAACTGATGCAAGATATACCCACCACTTATAGAAGCTAAAAGCTGTTCATTTTAAGATACAAGCGCTGCAGTTTGCTACCAATATGTTTTGAGTTCCTCTGCATGTTGTTTCGTGCATGCATATCTTTGGTGTTTGGCTGGCATATTGCTTTTTGTGTCCTTGATGTTAGTATACTACTTTTCCTAGTGGAAACAAAACTGGTGGGTGAATTTCTAAGGACTTTACAGTTAATAAAAAATTTATGATATATATTTGTTTTTGCAGATTGGTAAAGGTGTTCTTGTCAAGGCCGTTGGTGTTATTGATGCGAGTGCAGATACTGTTTTTGAGGTGGTTTTGAATCTTGGTCGGCATCAGAGATATGAGTATGTTGCTTAGATTATTTGCTAGTTACATGGTTGTACCACTTGATTTTGTCCAATGCTAAATATCTGTGCAGGTGGGATACATTAACAGGCGACTTGGAGCTGGTTGATTCTTTAAATGGACACTATGATGTTGTCTATGGGACCTATGATCCCAGATATTTAACTAGGTAAGTTATTATCTTGAGTCCTTGACCAGTATGTCTTTTGCTACTTAATGAGTTTGGTAGAGTTGCTAGTTATGGACTACTTGTCATTCGTTTCCTTGCTTCATATGTGAACAAAAGGTAAATTTTGTGTTTCTCCTTGATGTTCTGAGATAGTGGCTTGCCAATTTATGTTGTTGGTTTGACTAGTTTGAGTTTCATTGCCATTTTGAGCCTTGCCTCTATTAGATGGTTTACATGATATGACATGTTTTATTGCTTCACTGAATATTGAGAAGTTACTGTAATTCTCGTGTCATGGTAATATTCTTAATTCTATACATCTTCTAGTCCGTTTGTTGATCTGCCGCTCTTTGAAGGCATCTTTTGTTTTTCCCCCTTCTGCTGAAAATGTCAAGAGTTCATAGAGGAGGAAGGAGGGTACGAAGCATGAATATGAGGAATCCGAATGAAGAATGATGTATAACTTGATGCCAGCTAGGAACAAACCACAACCTCCTTGTTTTGTAATAGTGTGTTGCTTGAGGGGGTTGTAAGAGAGACAGAGAGTGTGTGTTGGTTCTTGGTAACATATCATTTGCGTCATTTGTTTTACAAGCACTATGACATAAATTGCCCTTGATAGCAGCCTTTTGCAAGGCACACGGTTTGATTCAAATAACAGTTGGAGCCAAAGATCACATTGGTTCTCTCTGTTAATTTTGAGAACGCAATTGAGAAAATTGAAGCTTTAGGCCCTAAGTAAAACTCTTGGCCAATTTTAGTGACCAATGATGTAATCAACCCAAAGTAAGTCATCTAAAGTAACTGGAATAAGGACTATATGGTTTTTATCAGCATATTGTTACTCCTCTCGAAGGGAAAGTTACCGAATAAGGTATGTGAGTATTTAGTTGGAGGGGGCATGAAAGGAATTAAAGAAATCATCAGAAGTATGTTTTTTTGCAATCTCTTGTCTGTATAACATGGGGGATTATTCACTATTATGATTCATATCTACTAACTGTTTTGTGTTGCATAAGCAATATAAGATTTAGTTTATATATTCTATAACGTTACACAGCTATGGACAAACTAATTAGCAATGTGTATAACAATATATCTAGGTGTTGTGTCCCACATTTTTAAGATTTTCCGTGTTGGCATGTCCGTGTCAATGCTTTATGCTAGAGTGTTTTCTTGAACTTATTTCATTTTTTCATGACCCATGTGTTGTTTTTTGTGCAGGTGGCAGTCTAAGAGAGACTTTGTCTTCTCAAGGCAATGGTTCCGTGGACAAGATGGAACATATAGTGAGTGACCCAAGTTTCGGCTAGTTATTTTCTCTTTTTCTTTTTGTTTCTTTTTTGAACAGGGATTCCTTTTGTTATCAACCAGTAGTTTTAGAATTCTTGTCAATTGAGTGCTATGCATGGTGGCACATGCATGATGCAGAGGAAAGTATGGACTGTGTCATCCTTTTTTAGCCTGTCATGTACTATGTTTTTTGGTGAATGGGTGTTGGATTGGGCAGTAGCAAGTCACAAAAACTCCTGGAAAAAGGGGCAATTCTGGTGTGTAGAAAATCATAAAAAAAAGGAGTGATAAATAGGTATATTGAGGTGATAAAAGACATGTATAACCGGCTATGACTATAATTAGGTCTTCTGTGGGAGAAAATAAAGAATTTTCAATCACGGTGGGATTACACCAAGGATCTGCCCTAAGTTCATTCATACTTGCCCTAATTATGGATGAACTCACTAGGCACATTCAACATGATGTCCCATGGTGTATGCTATTTGCAAATGATATTGTATTAGTAGATGAAGCTTGTAGGGGGATTAATAATTAGCTAAAAATTTGGAGAGAGACATTCAAGTCGAAAAGGTTTAAAATAAGTAGGAGTAAGACTCAATATATGCAATGCAATTTTAGTAATAGAAGATGTAGATATAGTGAAAAAGTTAAGATTGAAAATCAAGAAATACCAATGAGTAAACAATTTAGATATCTAGAATTGATCATTAAACATGATGAAGAGATTGAAGATGATGTAACTCAGAATAAACGCCGATTAGCTTAAGTGGATGAAAGCCTCTGACACATTATGTGATAGAAGGATGCCAATAAAATTGAAAGATAAGTTTTATCGAACAACTATAAGGACAACAATGTTGAATGAGACAGAATGTTGGGCAACTAGAAAACAATATAGTGATAAAATGAGTGTAGCAGAAATGAGAATGCTTAGGTGGATGTGTGAAAAAATTAGAAATGATAGAATACGAAATGACCATATTAGAGAAATGGTAGAGGTAGCTCCAATTGAGAATAAGTTAAGAGAAAATAGATTAAGATGCTTTTATCATGTTCAACAGAGGCCAATAAAGGCGCTGGTTCAAAAAAGTGAGAATTTCTCTTAATAGTACTAGAAGTTAGGATAGACCTAAATTAATATTGAACGAAATAATAAAAAAAGATATGAAAATATTTAACTTAAATGAGCATCTAGCATATGATTGAAATGAATGGAGAAAACAAACTCATATAGCCGACCCCAAATGATTGAGACAAGGTTTAGTTTGGTTTGGTTTGGTTTGGTTTGAATAAATGGTTGTGTAAGAAAGGAGGAATAGAAAAGGAACTACAGAATCTTATATGGAGTCTATTATACTTCTCCCTTTCAAGGGCCATGGTGAGCTACATTATACAATTACATTTGTGAAATTTTAAGTGCACACTGTGGAATTGAAAAGTTGTGTATATAGTCTTTTTTTTTCTCCTCCTTTTACTAGGGATAAATTTCCAAATCCTAGATAGTTTTAAGCAAAAGTTATTGATGAAACAAAGGTCCATGGCTTTTTCCTTGTAAATCTGATTGTAACCTAGCGATCTGTTATTTCTCGTGTATAAGTGTTAAAGCGTTTAACCGCAAACCAACAATGAGTGGTCCTAACCTTTTGATGTGAGATAAAAGCTTTGTTCACAACCCCTCACGTGGGACCAGGGTTCGCATGCACGGCTAATAAGCAAACAACCATACAATTAGATTATGAAGTTTTAGGGTTGAGAAAGGGAGAAGAGAACTTGGGGAAGAGAAAAATAGCCAAGAATATGTCTAGGGTTGTGTATCTTTCTACACAACTAATCCCAGTTTATATATATAAACACAAGTAATAAATACCCTCAAGCTAAATATAAAGCTTAACATAATACTCCCGCTCAAGTTGGTACATAAATATCCCACTTGCCCAACTTGCAAGCAATGGGGTAAAAAGTTTTGCCACTAAATCCTTTAGTGAAAATGTTTGCCAGCTAGTCTTCTGATTTCACAAACGGCATACAAATCAAACCCTTATTCAACTTTTCTTTAATGAAGTGTCAATCAATCTCAACATGCTTAGTTCTATCATGTTGAACTGAATTATGTGCAATGTTGATCTGAATTATGTGCAATGTTGATAGCAGCCTTATTATCACAGTAAAGTCTCATCGGTCCATCATTTGAAATTCCTAACTCTCCAAGTAAGATTTGGAGCCACATAAGCTGACACATTCCATACGTCATTGCCCTGTACTTAGCCTCTGCGCTTGACCTAGCTACTACAGCTTGTTTTGTAGTTCTCCAAGTAACAAGATTCCCTCCTATCAAGTTTCAGTAACCAAAAGTAGATTGTTTGTCATCTACTGAACTTGCCCAATCTGAATCAGTAAATGCTTCTAGTTTTAAGTCACCATGATTTGAGAATAAGATCCCTTTTCTTGAAGCAGACTTGAGATATCTAAAGATATGGTAAACTGTTTCAAAAGATGAGGACCTCGAGGATCATGCACAAATTAATTGACAACAGCCACTGTACATGTAATTTCAGGTCAAGTGTGTGAGAGATATATTAATCTCCCCACTAATTCTTGGTACCTTTATTTATCCACTACATCACCAGCATCATTACTCAGTCGATGATTTGTTTCAATAGGCAAATCAGAAGGTTTACAACCCAACATGCCTATTTTTTCATAAAGATCAAGAACATACTTCCTTTGGGAGATAAAAATGCTCTTATAAATTCTGACAACTTCAATCCCAAGAAAGTATCTTAATGGACCTAAATCTTTGATTTTAAACTCCTTAGCCAACTAAGCTTTTAATTTGGTGACTTCCTTCACATCATCCGCTGTTATCACTATGCCAACCATATATACAATGAGAATGATTATCTTACCATTAACCTGTTTGGTGAACATAGTGTGATCAACATGGCTCTGTTTGTATCCAAACTACAACATAGTTATAAGAAACCTGCCAAACCAAGCTCTAAGAGACTGTTTTAACCTAAGAAACTTCAACTTACACACCTTCCATTTCGTTAACTGAGACAAAAAACCTGGAGGTATCTCCATATACACCTCCTCCTCCAAATCTTCATGAAAAAAAACCATTCTTCACATCCAGCTATTGTAGGCTCTGACCCAGGTTACCTGCACAAGAGAAAAGAACACTTATGGAGTTCATCTTTACCATAGAAGCAAAAGTCTCATGATAAACAATGTCACAAGCATAAGTAAACCCTTTAGCAACCAATTGAGATTTGAATCTCTCAAATAGTTTCTATTTGAGAGATTCAGTTTATTGCTTGACTGTGAACACCCATTTACATCCAGCTATCTTACCCAAGTAGGAAGGGAGACCCATTTACATTCATTTCCTTTACCATAGTTTCTTTCCATTTAGGATCGTGAAAACTTTTTTCCAACCACGAGGAATACATAAAGATGACAAAGAGGAGACAAAAACACAGTAGAATAGTGAGAAAGAATTATAGGAAACAAAGTTACAAATGGGTTGTTTAGTGCAAGTTCTAACACCCTTCTTTACTGCAATAGGAAGTTCAGAATCATTAACAACTGGATTATCGATGGCAAAAGTCATGGTCTGAAATTGATTACCTGATAAATTAGTGGGCAATGCTGGAACTGGAGTTGGGAAATGTAACTGATCCAGTGGAACATGGATAATCTGTACCTTTTGATATTGAGGGTAAGATGCTGAAACTGGAGTTAAGAAATGTAGCTGACTCGGTGGCACATGGGTAGCCTATACCTTTTGATGCCGAGAGTAAGTCTTCAAATTATCCTTATCAAAATGAGCATCAAAGGAATCACTGGTATCACCAATAAGTTGTGGTTGTTTCTTCTCTTGACTAATATTCTACAAAATAGGTAACTGAAAAAGGGGTTACATATTCTTTCTTCCTTAGTTGTGGTACCTTGAAGAGATATTTGGGAAGTAGGGAAAAAAGATTCAAATTCTCGAAAGGTGACATCCATGCTAACATACCCTCTCTATGATGGTAGATGACAACACTTATACTTTTTTTGGGTAGCAAAATAACGGATAAAAATACACACCAAGGCCTTAGGGTCAAGTTTTTCTCTGGATGATCTAGAGTTATTACAAAACAAACACATCCAAAAGTTTTAGAAGGAAGAGAAAATAAGGAAGGAAGGAATGGAAAAAATCCAGGAGAGAATGTTGCCAAGTGATTGAAATTGAAGAACACTCGAAGGTAGAAGATTAACAAGATAAACAGTGGTGGGAACTGTATCCCCCCAAGAAGATGGAGGAAAATTCATAGGAAACATTAATGACCGAGTAACATCAAGAAGGTGGCGATTTTTTCTCACCTCGGGAGTATCCACACAAGTGATTTGATAAAGACTACCATTATCACTCAGAATAATTTTAATTTTAGTATCAAATTGAGTGCTCACTATTTTATGAAAAGATTTGAAGCAAGAGAATAATACTTCACTCTTAGTGCAAATTAAGTACACCCAAGTAATACGAGAATGATAATCAATAATTGTGACAAACCAACAATAACTTAAGGTAGATTCCACACAGGAAGATCTACACACATCGGAAGGAACAATCATAAAAGGAGCAGTGCTTGTAGTATTATTAATAGGATAAGACAAACGGTTGCGTTTGGCAAATTCACAAGTATCATAATCAAAAAATTGGCTACTACACTGTTTTACTAAACTAGGAAAAAGTTTATCTAAGACACCGAAAGAAGAATGTCCCAAATGCCTATGCCATTAGTGCAAAAGCTGAAGGGATGAACTACAATCTGCTTGAAGACCTTGGATACCAAGTAAGGAGCTCCAACATCCAAAAAATATAGACCCCCATTGCTAATTGTTTTTCCCGATTCTAGTTCCTGAAGGATAAAATGAATGGGAAGAAATATCACAAGACAATTCAAAGAGTTTGTAACATTGCTCACAAACAATAAGGTAATACAGAAATTTGGGACATGCAAAACAGATGAGAGGGACATGGTGAGAGAGCAATTGATTAAACCTTTCCCAGAAATAAAGGATAAAGATTCAATTGTCACTCTTATTTTGTCATTACTAGAACCTGTGGAGTATGAAGAGAAAAGGATGGAAGAACTATCATGTGGTTAGTGGCTCCAAAATCTATTATCTAAGGGGAATACGAGGATAAAACACTAAATGCACCAACAGGTATACCTGAATGAACAAAGTTGGAATTAGAAGTTTGGTTAGAAATTGTTATAAAGGAAACATCAAGTCGAGCCATCAGTTGTCTTAGAGTCTGCATCTTATCCTAGGAAAAATTAGTTGAGATATTGCTACTAGACTAAATGTTTGAAGACTTAGTCATGAGTGCATATGATCGAACATTACCACCTCGACCACACCCACGTGTGGGGCGTCCAATTAGTTTCTGTTTCTAACTGTACTCTTTGATGTGTATCGTCTTCCCATAATAGTCCCACTTTAAAGCATCCATATCCATCGTATCATACTTGTTAGTAGACTTAGATTGGAATAATTTAAAGTCATGTTGAGAGATAATAGCTAAAGCAAGTTGTTGCTGAGTGGGAGCATGAATTATAGCCATTCTTCTGCTGAACATAGGCATAAACCTCTTGTAAGGAACGGGCTAGGACCAAAAATCTGAATTCAAATTTGGCCATACTCAAAGTTAAGGCTAGAAAGAAAGTCATTGACCCATTTTTTTTCTACCATCTAATGAAATTTCGCTATTAATGTTCTCAACACCTTTTAATCGCATGCCCAATAGTGTTCTTCAATTTTAGGTTCCTCTTAAACTTTTCCCTAGGTTCTGTTCTCTCTTTCTCCTAAGATATTTGGGTGTACTTGTTTTGTTCATGCCTCACCTTATTCTCGAAGCAAACTCGACCCTAAGGTTGTGTGTTGTGTCTTTGTTGGATACTCTACAACTCAAATAGGTTACAAATGTTATGATCCTCAGTCTCACAAGAAATATGTTAGTATGGATGTCACATTTCGTGAGATCAAACCCTAATTTACTTTATCTTAGTCTTCTCCTTAGGGAAAGACCGGTAATGAAGAAGAGAGACAACGAGATGAGCTTACATTTTTTCTCCCATCATTAAGAAAGATTGTTTGTGGTGAAGGCATAATTTTAAAATCCGGCCAAGACATTAATTCGAGAAAGGGGCCAGATCAATAGATCACTGGTTTAATCGTTGGGTTACAAGTCAGACAGGTAATATAATAAAAAATAATAATTAATAGGCAAAAAAATCACAATATTTATTAAAATAGCTTGCTTAACATATATTAAATCAAACAAAAAACTCCAAAATCATCAAACATGTATTCCAATGCATTCAATTTCGGAATTTTCAATACTTGTTAAGTTAAATGGAGAAAAATACCTCTATTTAAACCCCCTACATAATTTTAATTGCATAATTTTGATCAAACAATATACTCTTATTTAATTGCATAAATTTTAAAATTGAGCCCTATGTAATCTTAATTGCATAATCTGAAGCAACAATACAAGATAGCTCTATGTCCAATAGAAAGATAAAACTCTAGTACCAAAAATCAAAGATTTATGTATAAAATGTAGCATTATCAAAGATTCAATGTATAGAAATAAAAATAAAAAATCAAATATAGCATTATCAATGTATTAAAATATGACAATAACAATTATCACCAAACTAGTATACTTTAAAATCTAAATAGCAGATATTAGATTGATAGTAGAGAGATTGAGAGAGAGAGTATTTACCTACTACTGTGTCTCTATCCAACCATCTTTTGCATAGAGAATGGGGTGAAAAAATTATCATGGAGCTTTAGCTTTAGGGGGGTCATTGCCTATTGACAAGGCATAGCCGCAGAACAGT